>BQNB010038492.1:0-46726 GCA_026074375.1 Tanacetum coccineum | reverse complement strand
TCTCTTTTGCCTTTAACCATTTCGGAATCTTTCTTTATTATCACTTCATAAACTTTCAAGTTTCCAATAAGTTCATCAAGAGATAGTGATGTTAAATCCTTCGACTCTTCAATAGCTATAACCTTTGCGCGCCATTTAGGATCAAGTGCCTTAAAAAATTCCTAATATAATTCTTGCTAGAAAAGCCTTCATCAAATGCTTTTAGACTAGTAATAATAGTGTTAAATCTAGCAAAAGCATTATCTATTGATCCCTCTTCCGGAATCATAAATTATTCATATTGTTGAACAAGAAGATCTATTTTGTTATGTTTGACTTGACTATTACCTTGGTGAGTGATTAACAAAGTATCCCAAATATCTTTTGCGGTATAACACATAAGCATTCTTTCGTATTCTTTACGTGGCAAAGCATTATAAATCACCATGTTGGCTTCATTATTTTTAGCAAGTTTCTTTTTAAGATAATCGTTTTGTTTATCGAATGGTACAATTTCATCCTTTTTAGTTTCGAGATTATTTTAAATAGGAGGAAAATCACCATAGGTAATAACGTGCCAAAGATCTAGATCTTTTGATTTCACATAAGTTTCGAATCTATTTTTCCAATATATAAATCCTTCACTTTTAAATAGTGGTGGTCTCTGCATAGATTGCCCTTCTAAATATTTTTCTGATTCCATAGATCGATTCAAGTTTTAAAATACATTTTATTTTAAAAATCTTGTTTGACGTGGCTCCTGATACCAATTGTGGAAAACTAGAAGGGGGGTTGAATAGTTTACCGCTTTTTAATTTGATGTATAGTTTGTTTATAAAAACTTAGATTCGACTTTATGTAATCTCAATATGTGCACAATATGAATAATACAAATAAGTAAATAAATGATATGAAAGACAAGAGATAAGAGTTAGAAAGATCAAACCACAATGCAAGGATTAATAGTGGTTCGGTAATGAAGCACCTCTTCGCCCTACTCCACTCCCCAATCACCAAACTCGAGAGTTCTCTTCACTATGTCAACAAACTCCCTCTAGGCGGAGAAAACCGTACACAACTAAGCTTACACCGATTTCTGACACGAAGCCAAATGTTGAGTTCTAATCCTAGCTAGAACCAATCTATCACAACTTTCGTATTTTAAGGACTAAAATACTAACCGCACTACTTCACGACAATTCATTACTTCACTTTACTTCACTTCACTTCACAACTTCACTACGCTTCACAACTTCACTACGCTTCACAACTTCACTACACTTCACAACTTCACTACACCTAGACACTACTACGATCACATCAATCTAACACTACTTACAAAGATCACCACGATCTAACTATACTTACAATGATCACCACAATCTACCAATTACATACAAATACAATACACACCTTCACAATATACACAAATGATTTACAAGATATACTCTACCTTCACAATAACAAAAACAAAACTACAATACTTCTTGATTTGATGATAAGAAGTATTTTTCTCTTGCACTTGAGGAATTAAGCTTGGGTCACTTGGAAACAAAAGATTAAGATAAAATAATCAAAGGATTATAGGAGATGTGTGGACTGATTTTAGATAGAAAAGAATGAGTGCAAAAGGTGAGAAAATCAGTGGGGAACAGTCCAGTATTTATAGGCAAACTGAAGAGCGTTTTTGTCTAGCCGGCCCCCTTAATTCTTGTGTCGGCCCCCTTAAAATTAAGGGGACCGCCCTTATAATTAAGGGGACCGCCCAGACTGGGATGCTCCCTTTTTTATCTTTTTCAGGAGAGGTGTTTTCTAGAATATTTCTAGCCATTTTTGGGTAGAAAATTTGAATTCAAAATATTTATTTTGAATAAAACATTTTTTTAAAATACAAAAATATTTTGTAAAAGTTATAAAAATGTTTGTAACATTTTATAAAAAAATGTGAGGTTGAATAAAAATTCTTTTAATCATAAAATGCATTAAGCATTTATTTATTCATACCTTTTAAGTGATTTAATTTTTGAAATGAAAATTTACTACTAATTACTTGTTTACGTTTTAATTTTACATTGAGCGTTTTTACATTTTGTGATTATCAAAACGTAGAGAGGTCGAAAAATATTAATAATGTTTTTAGGCATTATTTCTATCAAGAGTAGGTTAATTTTCAATTCTAATAACTTATATTTTACAAACAGTATGTAGTGTATTATCTTGTTACATAAGCATTCATGCTACGAAGATAATAAAATGAATAGGATATATATGATCCTTTATCAATCGTTTAACAAGATAAATGCATGAATTCTTTGAACATCATGTTGTCCTAGGTGAATGAAAGAGAGCATTATGCTTATTTAAGAATTTACCCGAATGTAAATTTGAGCTTTGAGTTGTGCTTTTAAGTTGTATGAGAAAAGTTTACATATGTTCTTTGTTTGCTTGTGTTTGGTTTTTTGAAAATGACACTTTTACCAATTGCATTACAATGTAAATTGCTTGAATATTTCAGACAAAACATCCAAGTCTTCAACCCTATTTCATTGTATATTTTATATACCTATTAAACCTATTAGTCTAATATTTAGAACACAACCATTTGGACAAGTAGACTCAATATGACATCATTAACACAAGTGCGAGTTATGTCTGATGCATATTCTTTTCATCTTGAGAAGGATGTCATTATTTTCATATCAATCGAGTGTGACTGAGTATGTAGATTCAAGATTATATCTTTTGTTTTCTTTTGATATAATCTTGAAGCTAGACAAATAAGAATCCGATTTCATATCCATACTCGAAAACTTGTTCATTATATTCGATGTTGATATCAATCATAATTTGAATAATGAATCGATATATACTTGAAATCTTTCTTGACCCTCACGAACACTCATTTAAAAAAAAAATAGAGATTTTAATAGTGTGTTCTATCAAACCTAAGACTAGTCATGCATGTGAGATTAATGAATAATGACAAGTTAACTTATTACTTTAAGATTGTCATATATTTTTTTTGTGCGAAAAACTATTTATTGTTACTTACAAAGTGCATAGTTTTCAACAATTCATAAGTATTATTATACAACACGCAACTCTTGTAAAATGATATATGTTAAAAAAATTATGTGTGTGTATGTTGGATTAATGAAAGCACACGCAAAGTTCGAAAATACATTTTCTTTTACTTAAATACTTATGTATTAAAATAATCACTTTTTTCTTGTTTAAACAACCTAAGGTCAAACAAGGTAAGTTGATGGAAAAATTTAAACGTGTTGTTAAAAATAAATTAAAGCGTTGGAAATATTTAAGTGACGAGCTTTAACACGTGATCTATTAAAGCTATTTGTCTAAGACAATATTTTTCAATATGCTTGACAAACTATTGAACTGTTATTCCTAAGTAGATTACCACACTCGAAAAGATCCACAAGATGTTTGTGTAACATTTGTAAATAGAGTGATCTATGCCTATATGCAATGCAAAAGCAATTTCGTACCTTAGTATAAGAAATCTAGCATAAGTCTTATTAGTGCATACCTATGAATACTAATAATGACTAACTTACAAGACATATATTACACATATGTTTCTAAATAGCTTAACTATGAAATGCAACGAGCACGTAAGAGATTTACTAACTATATTAAGACACACACACAAGAAATAATCATTTAGCATAACACACAAAAATACTTGTCGTCGTTTTGTGTATTAGATGCAACAATGTATACTTTGCTCGGTTTTATTTGACAATGAATTAGTTTCCTCCCAATTTCAAAAAGGGCAAATGACACAAAAAGGTACCCAACTTAGGGTCTGTTTCCAATCAAGGTACTCTACTTTTTTTTTGCATATAAAGTATGCCAACTTTTTTTATAGCCGATTTAGGTTTTTTTGTCACCTCCCGTTAAAAAACTAACGGTTAATTTAATCATTTCCCTAAATGAATCTTATATGAAACTTAAGGGTTTTTTTACATGTATGCACACAAAATCAATCGATGTGAATGTAGTTGTATAGAAATTTCTAGTCTTACTTATGGATCTTAAACGTACGGGTAGATGTTAAATACCAGCAGCAGCTAGCAAGTAACCAGGCAAGCCAAATAAGGTTTACCGTATAACTAGAGGAACAATATCTTCTTTGCCCACATTAATTAACAAACAAATTAGGATTTTTTCAATTATTCACTTTCAGTCCACCACCTAATATTGGCATTGTAGATTAGTTAATGTTAAACATTCGAACGTCAGACTTATAAGAATATAGTCATTGGCAGCAAGAAAGGTACACGAATGGGGATTTACAATCATCAAAACTGGTAGCAATTTATGTATATTAATTTTTGGATAATTATCAATATGGGCCCTTCATTTTAAATTAACACTAATTTTGGGGATATAACGAAATGGGGGTTAGTGTGTTAACGGAAAGTGAAAAAAAAACCTAAATCGGCTAGAAAAAAAGTTAGCCGCCTTTATGTGCAAGAAAAAAGTAGAGTACATTGATTTGAAATAAAACCTAAATTTAATGCATTTTTATGACATTTGCCTTTTCAAAAATTAAACAAGTTTAATATTTTGAAAAGGTAAATACATCATTTTTCAAAGATACACCGACTAGAAATGCCCGACTCGAAAGGAAAAGATAAAATACAAGTTTTACGTTAAAATGAAACTCAACGTTTTGGATACTAAGTAGTATTTTGTATTTCTGAATGACTTAGGTTTAGAATAAAGACTTGGAAGTATTTTTATATGAAAGTAGACTCAATTACCTTTAAAATGGCGGGTGGTATGACTTCTACGGACTTACGATTGATTTTATATGAATTTTCGAAGTTTACAAAAATTTACCAAAACAGACAGATGGTCCCAGATTGATAAAGGATTGGCTGGCTTAGATAAGGGACTGACAGGCTTAGATAAGGGACTGACACCTGCCACACATATTTACCATGTTTTTGTACAAAATCGTTTAGTGACTTGGCGAAAAGGCGTAAAACTTAATAAACTTGATACCGAACATATAACACGTATTTTAAGCATCATTTTTACTTCAAGCTAGTATATCAAGTGTATTTAACAACAAAGCTAATAGAAGTCACGCAACAAAACACTTTTCATATTTAATCCCCCTTCATTGGTAATTTGATACATAGATCGTACTCAATTTTTATAAAAAATTATTTTGAAAATTAAAGCGACGTGGCTCTTGATACCAATTGTGGAATATGTAGAGGGGGTGAATACTTTTTCGTTTAAAAACTTAAATTTTTTGTATCAAATCACCGATCAAGTGTGACGCAATATGAAAAGTGTCAATAATGGTTCTACAACAATTATATATATAATAGGGCATGTCACAAACATAAATACTATATAAGCATCAAATCACGACACAAACTTAATCAATACAACAAACCACACAAGCATAAGCACAATGCAAATATAAGTGTAAAGTGATAAATGGAAATATAAAAGTAAAGCGAAAGGTAAAAGAAAGCGCAAACCGAACACGATGATTTATAGTGGTTCAGTCACGAAGCTCTTCTTCGCCCTACTCCACTCCCTGGGTACCCAACTCAAGAGTTACTTCACTAGTCAACAAGCTCCCTTCTCGGCGGAGAAAACCTTACAACGTCGCTTACATTATTTTCCGACACTAAGCTAGATGTCAAGTTCTTCTTCGGGTACAACCAAACCCGTTATGTTTTATGGCCCAACATAACAAGCCTTGTGTTTTAAGGCCTAAACACATAAACCGCGTCGCTTACATTATTTTTCGATACTAAGCTAAACATCGAGTTCTAATCTAGCTAGAACCAATCTCTTACACTCGAGAGTATTTTCCAGACTAAAATACTAACCTAATCACTCTCGTATTTTCAGGACTCAAATACTAACCCGATCTATCAACTAAGTAAGGTTGGAAGACATGGACTCGATCTACAATAATATATATCGCGAATGTAACAAATGTTGCGAATACACTAACTAGACTACATAACTTCGTATCTTGACGATAACGAGAGTTCTTCTCTTGCACTTGAATGGACTATTGATTGGATCACATTTAAACAAGCTTAAGAAAGTTTAATGATCAAAGAGATAAGAAATAAGAAAACATAAAATAAGCAAAGAAAACTGTGTGCAAAAACGGTTAAAAATAACGTGGGAACAGTCCATTATTTATAGGCAAAGATTGAGATCAGTATGTCAGGTGGTCCCTTATCTAAGCCTGGCGGTCCCTTATTGATAAGGGGGCTGGCAAGTCTATAAGGGGCCCGGCTAGACTAGGACGCTCCCAATTTTTTTCTTTTTTGGGAAAATGTATTCTGGTTTAGGTTTTTCTGTTTTTAGGGGGGAACCCATATTTCAAATGTATATTTGAATAAAACATTTTTTTTAATTATAAAAATATTTTGTCTAATTTATTTTTGTAGAAAGGTTTTGTTACATTTGTAAAAATGTAAAGTTTTGGACAAAAATGTATTACTTTGATCATCCAACAAGTTTAAAGTTTGTTTGTTCATACCTTTAGCGATTTACATCGGGTGCAAACTTATGTCTGTGTTGATACAGACTTGAGACGTCGAAAGATGTTGATGCATGTATGCATTGATGATTTGTGGTTACGTGTAACTTGTGCACTTTACGTTATGTATTACAAGTTACATGTTTGTTATTACCAAAACACAAAGAGACAGTATAGATTAAATATCGTAATGTGGAAACTAGAAGGGGGGTTGAATAGTTTACAGGTTCGTTTAGGTTTTAAAAACTTTGCTTACAAAATATGTAGATTCGAGTTGTATGTTTAACCAATTCACAATATGAACAAACAATATAACAATCTAAACTAAAGCTAAATAACAATGACAATAATATGAAGAGATAAGGAAAGGAACAATCAAACCAAGACACCAAGATTTATAGTGGTTCGGCTACGAAGCTCTTCTTCGCCCTACTCCACTCCCCGAGTATCCTACTCGAGATTTCACTATGTCAACAAGCTCCCTTCAAGCGGAGAAAACCGTTTACACGTCGCTTACGTTATTTTCCGACACTAAGCTAAATGTCGAGTCCTAATCTTAGCTAGAACCAATCTACCACTTCACAATCAATACACAATCACTAGATCTACACTATCGGATTTACACACTATCTGAATCACACAAATACACAAGATAATTACAATAGAGATTTGGTACTTAGAAGAAAAGAGGAGAGATCACTAATCAACACTTCGTTTCTTGGTGAATACGAGTGTTTTTCTCTTTCACTTGAATGAGACGGAAGAGATGAGAAGAAGAGAATAGATCACTTAAAACAAGATCAAGAGATGTTAGTGATCAAGTTATTTAGTGAGAGAAAGAAGGTTTTTAAAGAGAGAAAGAAGTGTGAGAAAATTCGTGCAAAGAGGTCTGATTTTCAGCAAGGGGTGGAGTAGTATTTATAGGCAAAAAAATCCAACGGTAACTGGCGGCGGTCCCAGATATATAAGGGGGCCGCCAGGCCTATAAGGGGGCCGCCATGTAGACTCTGCTTCCTTTTTTGTCTTTTTGTAGGGAAGGTTGTATCTGGTATAGAAGCTTCCATTTTGGGGAGAAAATTTGAATTTCAAATATAAAGTTTTTAATAAAACTTTTCTTTTAAATAGAAAATATTTTGTATAATTAATTTTGTGAAATTCTTTTGTAAAAATGTAATGGATAAGAGAAAAATATTTTCTTGATCACTAGTCATGCTTAATGATTTGTTTGTTCATACCTTAAGTGATTACTAATCTTAGAAATGAAATTTTACGATTAATAATTTATAAACATTTAATTTTATCGTAAACGTTTTTACATTTTGTTATTATCAAAACGTTGAGAGGTCAAAAAATATAAATAACGTTTTTAGACATTATTTGTATTAACAACTAACACAATAAAAAAAACCTTGCAATCATAAGGTGGTAATTCTCGACACGACATGATAAACGACACGAACTCGCCACGAAGTTAACCAGGTTTGGGTTGAGGATAAACAAGTTTGGTCAAAAATAGGTCAACCCGTCTAACCCGTTTAATAAACAGACAGTGTTTAGGTTTAGTAAGTACTAAACAGGTTAACACGCGAACCCGTTTAAGTATATATAAGCATAAAACATTTAATATATATAGCTTGGATTTATGTACTTAATATGTACTTGTTTACGTTTAATTTTACATTGAAAGTTTTTATATTTTGTGATTATCAAAACGTAAAGATGTGAAAAAATATTAATAATGTTTTAGGCATTATTTCTATCAACAATCTCCCCTTTTTGATGATTACAAAATTTAAACTCATTAAATGTAAAATTATTTTTAAACAAGTATTTAGTGAGTTTTATGTCATTTCTCCCCCTTTTTGTAGAATCAAAAAGGCATCGTCGAGAATTGCTAGTAAAATCGACGGAATAAATGCTCATCTTTGATGTGTGCTCCCCCTCGTTCTAGGGCACCAAGGAATCGAGCTATGGTTTCTTGGCTACAAAAACGAGTTAGAACAATACAAATATTTATAACATGAAGCAAGAAGGAAGGAAAAATATGACAAGTGCAAGCAAACATCAAAGCAAAAGGTATTTCATTCATTTATGACAATATGTATGAACTACACACAAGCATACATAAAAAGAAAAACAAATATGCTTTAGAAGCATATTAATACATAAAGAAAAATCCTAAATAGCCATAAAAGGATTTTTGACTTGCTTGCGACACAAAAGAGTTTGACGATCATTTGTAGGCATATTACAAGATTAGATGGTTGTTGATGGAGAGTTTGGAGCAGAAGAGGTTGTGGAAGGGTAATCTCTTTAAACTCTAGATGGTGGATGTGGTCGAGTAAGGAGGAATTCAATCCAATTGATATCATCACTTAAAGCAAGGAATTGTTTTTGGGTGAAGATGCAACAAGGGCAATACCTAACATGGGTTTCAACTTGGTTAATGTTGAGGGTGTGTGGTAGGTTTGGAGAGTAAGGTAATGGGGGAATGTAGTTTTGTTGTTGAGAGAGATGCATGGCTAAGAGGTTTGATAGGTCTTGAAGTTGATTAATGTCATAACTAGGTTTCCTCTACTTGGAGATAAGGTGGTGAGTGTTGAGTTTGTTGTCATTTGGAGGTGGTGCTGAGTCGTGACGTAACATGATGAATTGGATGGGTGAGATGGAAATAGAGGATGTGAGACAACTTTTGGTGATGTGGGAGTGTCCTTAATGTAAGGATTTAGTAATGCTTGATTGGGGTGATTGTTTTCTTGAGATGGTTCATGATGAGGAGTGAGTGGTTTTGGCATTGGTATAGGTGAATTTACATTGAGCTCATTGGATGTGTTACAAGGGTTTAGTTTCTTCCTCCAAATAGGTTTCACACTTATTTTGGCTACCCTTGATGGTTTGGATGTGGGTTTGTTAGGAGATGTCATTGGTGAGGATGATTGTGATGATGATGGTTAAGAATGTATTTATAATGGAGGATTTAAAGGATCAAATCCATTTAAAGTGGAGGTTAAGAATGTATTTATAGTGGAGGTTTAAATTAGGAAGAATGAACATTTAAAGGATCAAATCCAAGAAATGTTTGTGAGTTTAGAGAAACAATTGCTAAGTCTAGAGGGTATTTGGTCAAAAAGGGATGAAAATACTGTTTTACCCGTGATATTCTAGGCCGGTCCCCTTAATTAGGGGCGTCCCCTTAAAGATAAGGGGACCGCCCATTATGAATTAAGGGGGTCGCCTTCTGCTATTTTCTAGATTTTCCAAAAATTGATTTTTCTCAAAATTTTGTGAGGGTTTTTGTTTTGGTGGTTAATTTGTAGCAAGTTCATCATTTTATGGCAATTAGGATTTTTTAGCACGTAGAAATTAAGCATTCAGCATTCTACGTATATATGACAAAATGTAGGATAAAACTATTTCACATAATTTTGGCATATAATCATAATGAATTGAAGACCAAAAGAGTGAAGAGCATCTAAGATTGTAACTATATATAAGCACATAGAATCTTTTCTTGAAAGAGGTGTTAAAAAGACAACTTTTGTGCAATTACTAGTGTGGCCTAAGTGCGACAAAATGTGGAGTTGCAATTATTTCGGGACATAGACATGTAAAACCTAAGAAATAATCCTAATGCTCCTTGATTTAATTTTGCTCAACCAAGATTGTCAAAAATATATATTAGATTATATACTTTTGTCAACAAGTAAGAGAACATTATGCATATGTGAAAAATGTTTTTAGCATATCTCAGTAACATATGAAAAATGATTTTTATGTGTTCCTAGTTGTGAGAAAAACTTTTTAGAAAATAATAGATTGGGACTATTGTATATATGTATAATGAGATATGCATTTAGATATAATAATTTGTAAAAGTTTGCTTATAGACTTTTCTCAATCTTGTGTTTTTGTGTAAAATAGAAACCTAGACACAGAGAGAGAGAGAGAGAAAAAAAATTTAGTCAGTCAGGTGGGTGGTCCCCTTAAAGTCTGGCCGGTCCCCTTAAAATTAAGGGGGCCGCCACCTGTTGATAAAATTTTTCTCAGATTTTTTTTGACAAACAGTTCTTTGATGATTATCATTTCTTTATTATGCCGAAAACTTAATCAATTTGTTCCATCATTCCTAGACCTAGACGTAAGTAGTTAAATGGCTCACGTTTAAGTGGTTTAGTTAGAATATCGGCTATGTTGTCTTCCGATGAGACCTTTTCTATAGAGATATTCCCTTTTTGAATATTATCGCGAAGAAAGTGATGGCGAATCTCAATGTGTTTTGTTCGTGAGTGTTGAACGGGATTCTTACTTAAGTCTATAGCCCCTTTGTTATCACACATTATTGGAATGTCGTCTAACCTAACGCCATAGTCTACGAGAGCTTGTTTCATCCATAGGGCTTGTTGACATGCCTTTCCGGCGCTTACATATTCTGCTTCGGTTGTGGAGATGGCAAGAGCGGTTTGCTTCTTCGAAAACCAAGATGTTAGGCAACATCCCATAAACGTGCAAACACCACTAGTGCTCTTGCGATCTACGTAATCTCCCGCATGATCCCGATTATCATACACTATTGTATTTCTATGTGGATTCCCCATTAGGAATTCCATAATCCTAAATGCATAGTGGCCTTTAAGGTATGGAAGATACATTTAAACCGCTTTTAGGTAAGAGGTTTTGGGATCATCTTGAAAGCATGCACAAAGGCAAACACTAAACATGATATCGGGTTTACTTGTCGTTAAGTATAATAAACTAACTATCATGCCTCTATATTTGGTATTATCTACAAACTCACCTTCTTCATCTCTCATGAGTTTGGTTTCTGTAGATATAGGGGTTTTCATTGCCGTAGAGTCTTATAGTCCAAATTTCTTAAGCATTTCCTAATAATTTGATTGGATTAAAAAATATTCCAGCATTAACTGTTTTTATTTGTAACTAGAAGAATTTAGTTCCCCCATATCTCATCATGCATGATCTTGGCAAAGTCATACACATTTTTGACAAGTTGATCGATATATTGCCTATCAAAACATTTATTTGGACAATGAATGGATGTTGGCGTCTTTCTTTTTAGTGAAGAGTTTGTTATCTACCATCCCATTGGTTAATCGTGTTTAATAAGAAAGGCTTTTAATCGAGTGTACCAAGCTTTTGGGGGGTCTTGTTTCTATACCATAAAGCTTTCTTAGGTTCTTTAGACATAATTAGGTTTTGCGAGTCATGAATCCGGAGGTTTGGCCACGGTAAACCTCCTATTGATAAAAACCGTTAGGGATATGAATCTTAATCCATTTGGTATAATTAAAGTTAGAGCGCAAGCATAAGCTAAAAGTATTCTTTTGGACTATGTCTAGCTACGGCGTGCATATGTTTCGTCGTAATCATTCTTCTGTTGATTATAACCTTGGGCGATAGCCTAACTTTGTTTCTAGTTCGACGCCATTTTCATCGAGATTATTTTCTATTTACCCATTTGTTCCTAAAATGGTCATATCCATAGGATTTGGGGACGAGTTCCCAAACATCATTTGTTTTAAATTGGGTTAGTTCCTCTTGCTGGCCATTTACTCAATTTATTTCTTTTAATGCCTCATTTATATTTTTAGTTCTTTTGTTGTAATTAAGCAAAAGAATTGATTTTGTCTTGAGCTTGCGACATAAGAGTTCTTTGATTTAGATTACCATAATCGTTTTCTAGGAGATGAGTTTTAGATCTTTAATATTTACAATTTGATTTTTTTTATTAAAAGTCTTCAAGATCATTGCTATGGGTTTTGTTTTACTAAACCTCAATAGCTACTTCTTTCGACAACTCTTCATTTCCCAATGTGTGTTTTAGCGGGGAGGAGTTTAATCGAAAGTTACATTCAAGACTCTTAACTTTATCTCTTTGTTTGTTAAGTATTATGTAAGCTTTACTGTTTTGTAAATATCCTAGCAAAACACCTTCATACGACTTTGGGTCAAACTTGGTGAGGTAATCTTTTGTATTAAGAATAAAACATTTACTTCCAAATACTTTGAAGTAGTTAAGGTTTGGTTTCCTACCTCTTAAAACTTGTATGGAGTTTTTCCTAAAATACGTTAATGAAACTCTATTAATTATATAGGTTGACGTATCGACCGCATTACACCAAAATTTTTGAGGAATGGATTGTTCATTTAACATGGTTATACTCATTTCTTGTAGAGTTCAATTTTTTCTTTCTATTACCTCATTAGATTGTGGAGTACGAGGAGCAAAAAAATTGTGAGATATCCCATTTAAATCATAATAGTTTCCGAATTGTACTTCATTATCAAATTTCCGACCATGATCCGTTCTAATTGATACAATGGAACATCCTAATTTGTTTTGGATCTTTTTGCTAATTCTTTTGAATTTTTTTGAAGGCTTCAGTTTTTATTTGCTAACAAATTAGTCCATCTAAATCGAGACTAGTCGTCTACGATTACTAAGGTATACGGATTACCCTCCATATTTGTATGGCTGAGGCCAACAACAAATCCATGTGAAGTAGTTCTAAGCATTAGTTGTTGAAAACTATATTTTTATAGCTTGTGACTTGTATGAGGCTTTTTTTGCATTTTTTTTTCCCAATTTTGAAGCATCACAAAAATGTCGGTCGTATTTTAGTTTGGGT
Organism: Tanacetum coccineum; assembly: GCA_026074375.1. Taxonomy (NCBI): domain Eukaryota; kingdom Viridiplantae; phylum Streptophyta; class Magnoliopsida; order Asterales; family Asteraceae; genus Tanacetum; species Tanacetum coccineum. Next base: position 33,550 of record BQNB010038492.1, on the reverse strand, counting down.
AGGTTTCTAACTAATTCTTTAGATGCTAATGATTGAATTAATTGCATATTAGCGTGACCTAATCTCCTATGCCATAGTGTGGAGTTTTCGTCCAATGTTGCAAGGCATATTTTGTCTTCCGGTTTATTTCCTAGTTTCATTACATATATTCCTCCTTTCCTAATTCCTTTACCTATAACCTTTTCGTCTTTGATTATTTCGCTATCGTGTTCGGTAAATATTACTTTGCATTTGTTATCACATATTTGTCCTACACTAAGCAAGTTATATGTTAAGTTATCTACGTGCTCAACATTTTCAATTATTAGGGAGTCTTGAGAAATCGTACCTTTGCCTATGATTTTACCGCGCAAGTTGCTTCCAAAGATTACGTTTCCTCCGTTGTATGCTTTGTATGAAGAAAACAACTTTTGATTACCGGTCATGTGTTTTGAGCATCCACTATCTTTAATCCACTCATCGGGTTCCAAGTTTATTCCTAAGCATATTTCATCGGGCGCTTGAGCTACAAGACAAGTTTCATCTTTAGTCTTTTCCATTTCATCTTCTCCATTATCGCTCCATGCTCCTCCAATAAATGCTCTTTGATCGTTGTTCTTTGGCGGCTTTGAACATTCACCAATGAGGTGATTTGGATCACCACATCTAAAACATTTTCTTTCACTTTTACCATAACCATCATTTCTACTTCTTTGGAATGTTTTTCTATCGCCTCGTGGTTGTCTTACAAATCTTCCTCGTCTCTTGAAGAATTTCTTGAATTCTTTTACGGCCATAGCATACTCTTCGTCTTCACTATCGGAGCTTGAGCTATCTTCATCACTTACTTCCTTTTTCACCTTTAATGCAAGAGATCTACTTTGTTCTTTCTTGCCTTTGACCGTTTCGAAATCTTTCTTTATTACCTCTTCATAAACTTTCAAGTTTCCAATAAGTTCGTCAAGAGGTAAGGTTGTTAGATTCTTTGATTCTTCAATCGCCGTGACTTTTGCGCGCCATTTTGGATGTAATGCCCTAAGAAACTTCCTAACACAATTCTTGCTAGAAAAACCTTCATCAAGTGCTTTTAGACTAGTAATAATAGTGTTAAATTTTGCAAAGGCATTATCTATTGATTCCTCTTCCGGAATCGTAAATTGTTCATATTGTTGAACAAGAAGATCTATTTTGTTAGCTTTGACTTGATTATTACCTTGATGAGTGATTAACAAAGTATCCCAAATTTCTTTTGCGGTTTGGCACATAAAAATTCTTTCGTATTCTTTTCGTGGCAAAGCATTATAAATTACCATTTTAGCTTCATTATTTTTAGCAAGTTTCTTTTTAAGATCATCATTTTGTTTATGAAAAGGTACAACTTCATCCTTTTTAGTTTCGGGATTATTTTGAATAGGAGGAAAATCACCATCGGTAATAACATGCCAAAGATCTAGATCTTTTGATTTCACATAAGTTTCGAATCTATTTTTCCAATAAATAAATCCATCACTTTCAAATAGTGGTGGTCTTTGCATAGATTGCCCTTCTAAATATTTTTCCGATTCCATAGATCGATTCAAGTTTTAAAATACAATTTATTTTAAAAATCTTGTTTAGCGTGGCTCTTGATACCAATTGTGGAAAACTAGAAGGGGGGTTGAATAGTTTACCGCTTTTTAATTTAAGGTTTTAAAGTGTTTGTAAAAATTCTAGATTCGACTTTATGTGAATTCAATACTTGCACAATATAAACAATATACCTATCTAAACAATTAATAAGATAGTATGAGAAAGTAATGCAAGACAAGAGATAAGAGTAAGAACAATCAAACCACAACGCGAGGATTTATAGTGGTTCGGCAACGAAGCACCTCTTCGCCCTACTCCACTCCCCGAGCACCTAACTCGAGAGTTTTCTTCACTATGTCAACAAGCTCCCTTATGGCGGAGAAAACCGTACACAACGTTGCTTACACCGATTTACGACACAAAGCTAAATGTCGAGTTCTAATCTTAGCTAGAACCAATCTATCACAACACAACTTCACGACTTGTTCACGACTTCACAACTTCACGACTTCTTCACAACTTCAAGACTTCTTCACAACACTACTTATATCACAACTATCTAGCACTACTTGGTAAGATCACCACGATCTAACTATACTTACAAAGATCGCCAAGATCTAGCAACTACACAACTATACAAGATTTACAAAAGATTTACAAGTTATGATATGAATGCAATAAGATTGCAACAACACACAAAGGTGTAATACTTTTTCACTTGATGATAGAAGTATTCTTCTCTTGCACTTGAGGAATTAAGCTTGGATCACTTGGAAACAAAGCTTTATGATTAAATGATCAAAGGATTTTAGAGAGGATATGTGGGCTGTTTTGGGCAGAAAGAATGAGTGCAAAAGGTGAGAAAATAGTGGGGAAAAGTCTAGTATTTATAGGACAGACTGGGGGAGCGTCTACCTAGGGGCGGTCCCCTTAAATAGGTGGGCGGTCCCCTTAAAATTAAGGGGGCCGCCCGTGTATTTAAGGGGGCCACCCTAGGCTAGGGCCTCCCCAGTTTGTCTTTTGTGTAGGGGGGATTTTCTAGAACTTTTCTAGCCGTTTTAGGTCCGAAAATTTGAATTTCAAAATGTTTATTTTGAATAAAATATTTCTTTTAATTGTAGAAAATGTTTTGTAATGTTTATAAAAATGTTTACAACATTTTATAAAAGTTTGAGGTTGAATAAAAATTTCCTTTAATCATAAAATGCATTAAGCATTTATTTATTCATACCTTTAAGTGATATAATTATCAAAATGAAAATTTACTACTAATTACTTGTTTACGTTTAATTTTACATTGAACGTTTTTATATTTTGTGATTATCAAAACGTAAAGATGTGAAAAATATTAATAATGTTTTTAGGCATTATATTTTATCAACATAAACTATCTCCTCCTATTTATAGTCCCATAGGAGGAGAACTTTTTTAACTTAATGCTTTTAGTCTTTGTACTTATAAAAGTACACAAAGTAGATTATTTTCTTTATTTCTAACATTCTCCCCCTAAATGATCTACTTTGGAACTATCCTTATTTTGTTTTTGATGACGACTTCTTCCTTATGCTTAAACACTTTAGTCTGAAGTAGTCTGTCATTTTCTTTTTCTTTGAAGCTCGAAAACGCTGAGAATTCTTTGTGAAAATTAAGGAAGACCTTCTAGCATATCTTTATCTTTAAAGGTATCAACTCTACTTTCGAACTCAAAATCAGCATTCTCAAAAGCTATCTTGATCTTCTTTTAGCAACTTGAATCTTTAAAAGCTTATATGAAATCTTTATCTTTAACTCTTCACAAAACATGGTTTTATCTTTGGGGTTATATTAAACACATCCCAAGAAATTATAAAGTTTAGATTATCTACCAATATATTATTCAAACAAACTATTACGAGCATTCACAAACGAAACGTACATCCAAGCACCCCCTGAGTAAAACCTGTGACTTCAATCACGTATAATTGTAACAAGTATACGAAAGAATAATCTGTAAAGTACAACTAAAGCAACAAAGACACATATAACAAAAAGAAACATTGTCAGGAATTATCACATATAGTTTGTATATTGTCAGGAATTTCCTGACCTTCATACATATCATGATTATATGGCTCGTAGTCATCATCCACATTACTTTCCCTCCATTGGTCCAACTAGCTTTTCGAACCATATCCAACACCCATCGGTTTTGATGCCAAAAAACTTGCCTTTTCATTTCGTTCGTCGTTCCCATATTAGACCCAGGATATTGACCTTTCTCCTAGTGGTTCCCTCGTCATCATCTCAAGACGCAAGTTTACCTCTCCCAGTATCCGTTTTTCTAAAACATTAATCTTATCTACTATATGAGTGGAACTTTGTCCCACCTCTTGCGTACCCGAAGTAGTAGCCATACTACTCGTTCCTATTTCCTCAATAATAAGATTTTCATCATTTAAAGCTTTAAACAAGTTACTAAGAGAAAAATTATTACCTCGCTTGGTGACTTTTTATTGTAACATGAAGTTGAAGCCTTATTCGTACCAACAAAAGGAGTAGCAAATTTAAACAAGAATTAGGGTGCCCTCAATAAACTAACTTCATTACCTTTAGGATCATGATCAAGTAATAGTTCTTTCTAGTCTCCACTTCAACTTGAATCAACCTTACCAAGAACCTTCATGTTTGATAGATATATGAGACCTTTAGCTTTTAAACCAATAAGACTCTACCAACAAAGAGAAAGAAACGATAACGAAAATGAGAATGGTGCAATGCCTATCGGAATTGATTATCAAGTCACAATGAAAATGGAATGCAATCATACCCCTCAAGAAAAACAGTTTCTATTCATACAAGTCACATTAATCACTTCCAAAACACATATCCAAACAACCACTACGACACAAATTGCCAAGTATAAAGAAAGTTGTACCTCTAAACAAAATTCACGGATTATAACCTCCTTGGCATGGCCAAGGCTAAGTAGAAGTCCTTTAAGCATATCTTCTTTCAGTTGATCATACATTTCCAGACTTTCATCATCAAAAAGCGCTTTGTAGTAATCTAATTCAACTTTAGTTATCGAAGACACGTTCATCAACAAAAGCTTTTCTAACGGTAAACGAGCTTTGATTGTTAGCGACACGATATACAGAGCATTAATTTCAACAAAATATATATAAGGAGCATCGTATCCAGAGAACACCAAGTTCTTAACACTCTTGTTAGTAATATCAATCAGCTCAATCCATAACAACTGTAAAACATGAAAGTTTCCAAAATAGGACTTCCAGAGAAGATAATTTTAATCAAATCTTGGTATATTTCCGCATCTTTAATATGCAAAGTCCAAAGGTTTTCCCAACTCACTACAACGGCTTGTTTAAACACACAGTGAAACAATTTGAGATGAATAAAACTTGAAGAGCTGAAAAAACTTAGGTAAAACAAACCCATTGTCGCCATCATCACAAGGATAATAACTCATATAAAAATCGAATACTTAGATGTTATGAGTAATAGCCTTACGAATACAACTGTAGACATGCAATTCAATCTGATTGTTGTAAGAGGCGGACAGTTCAAATTTGTTGAGGTTGTTCAATTGACTTATGATTCTTTCAACGGACAAATAGAACTCGGGGTTATTACATGTTCTTATAATGAGATTGGGAACTCGATTCCAAAGATGTTGCCATCGTTTGGAGAGTGTACATGGTCTTATGGCGTATTTTGTCTCGGGTAAAAGAGAGTTGATTTCAACAAGTAAGCAAGCTGGCAGCGAACTTATTCGATCTCTGATTTGATTGAACTTATTTCAATAGGTGGTTTACTATCTTCTCCTTTCATCATTTCAAATGGCACCCTCTCGTTGCTTTACCAAATACACAAATCATATTTTTAAAAGGGAAATGTGAAATGAAGTTTTCCTTTTGCCCCTCAACTATTAAAAAAAGTTGTCCTACAACAAATTTCAGCTTGAAAAATATGGTTGCATTAACAAGACTATTTGCATGCATGTACTTTCTTTGGCAAGAAAGAAATTACAAAGCTTTTAGAGATGAAAAAAAGGAAGTGGAATTACAAAGTTTAAGAGTCAAGCCTTCCCAACCTGACACTCAAGTAGGAAGTAGGGTGCAATGTAAAGATAACATGATTCCAACATTGTACCGTTTATCATAGAGGTGGCAAATCTTGCCCATATTGTAATTCATTGGTGCTTTTGGGAACTTTTCTTAAAGTTAGGGGGCATTTTTTGCTCATCAATTGTTATTGCTGGGCTCTTATGGACATATGCAAAACACCAAATGGGCTACTGGCGGATCTTCTTTATTTAATGGTTATATTTTTGCCCGTCACTTTTTCTGGCTTTCAAGCACGTATTATTATTTTTGATTTATAGTTTTTGTGCGTTTATACTTTTTTGTACACTTTTATACATTTTCATACGTTTTCGGCCGTTTTTATATGTTTTCATAACTTTTCATACGTTCCCTTATGTTTTTTGTATGTTTTCGTACGTTTTCTTAGGTTTTTTTACGTTTTATATGTTTTTGAACATTTTCTTATGTTTTAATACGTTTTTAGTACGATTTGCTATGTTTTCGTTTGTTTTATTTTATTTTCGTACGTTTTCGTCCGTTTCTTACGTTTTCATACATTTTCGTACGTTTTTGTTCGTTTCATACAATTTCATACGTTTTTGTACATTTTCTTCCTTTTTTGTATGTTTTTATACGTTTTCGTCCGTTTTCTTACGTTTTCGTCCGTTTTCTTACGTCTTCTTACGTTTCATACGTTTTCGTCCGTTTTCATTCATTTTCATTTGTATATAAATGAACACGGACGTTAACTAGCGAAATCGTTCGTTTTGTACGTTTGTCCGTTTCCGTAGAGAGAGAGTAGAGAGAGAAAGTAGAAAACATAGCAAACGTTAGAAAAAACTGATGAAAACGATCGTTTTATAAAGACCATACAAAATGTTAGAAAAACGGATTGAAAACGATAAGAAGTGAGCGGGAAACAATGTAGAAAAACGTACGAAAACGTTCAAAAACGAAAGAATACTAACGAAAACGGACGATAACGAGCGAAATCGTTCGAAAACTTATAAAAACGAATGAAAACGGACGAAAACGAACGAAAATGTACGAAAAAAAGGATGAACACGTATTAAAACGTAAGAAAATGTACGAAAACGTAAAAAAACATTCAAGAAAACGGACGAACACGTAAAAAAAACGTTATAAAATTAACTCATAAATAGTTAGATATCTTTAATTACCGTTTTGACCCGCGTCCATTTTGTCCGAATTTTAATTTGCCCATTTTGGCGCGTGCCTTTTTTGGCCCCTACCCATTTTGGCGCGTGTCTGTTTTGGCCCGTGCTCGTTTTGCCCGATGCCCGTGCCCGCCCGTTTTGCCCCCTCTATTTTTATCATTTGGAAAACAATAACCATCAACCATGTCTAGCTAAAACATGATCACAAAGTGCTAGTGACTGTTAGGAATGTGGTCATGAATTATCCAAACATATTTAACCCGACACCTGACCTATTTAGCATTCGGGTTAATCATGTTAACCCGTATAGGACTAACCCGATTTTAGGTCGGCTTTTTTGACACCCTTATTCGTAGGGGCATATGACAAACAATAAGATCAGCACCATAGAAGGCTTCTAAGCACAATTAATCTATCAACATGATTGCCAAGCAAGAGCTTACTTGATAAGCAAAAACTTGAATAGAAATATAAGACGCAACACTGCACAACATTAGCACCAATAGTTGAAAACGTTGTGACCAAGTTTATGAGGGGATCGCCACTTTTTAAGGTTAACACAAGTATTGTTTAGAATCCCCTAAACCGAAGTCACCTGAGAGCAACTAATTTGTATGCATTTGGAATGCAGTAACAATTACTAGACTAAACATGAATTCAAAGTTCCTACTTCCTACTAATCTTCTCTTTAGTTGAATCATTGAGACCAAATCATTGTGTAATTGAAAAGTGAAACCTTTAGCTTCCAGCAAGAGTCTACAAACAGAATATAGCAATGGGAATGCTGCAATACTTATAACAGAAAAATAAGACCATTTGCTTCAAAAAAATGGTAAGTGCTAAGGCTTTTGGGACACACCATCCGGAGAATAACTAAACGAAACGCATTGAACTTCCGATGAAAAAAGCTTGTAGACTTTTGCAAACCTAGTTCAAAAAAAGAATTACCTTGGTTTTTTGAAAAATTGAATACTTTTACTATTTATTTCCTATTTTTATAACTATTTACATTATTGGGCTAGGAATCAGTATCACTTTTCTTTCGACGACACATCGGCCTCGCCTCCGACAAGAGCTCGTGTACTTATTACGATACCAACCCTAAATATACATCCTCCATCCTTTCTTTGGATGTCACATCGGGAGCGAACCGATAAATGCCCATGTACTTTATTATGATGGAGTTTGTATATTAATTATTAACACTTAGGATTTATAACTTGCATCCTTTTTATTCACTAACTACGTCTTTATATATATATATATATATATATTTTTTGGAATTAAACACATTATTTTTGCAAATAGAAAAATTTTGTTTTGGAAAACCAAAGTATAAATTTGAACTAAAATTCTTATTTACAAATGATGTCGACTTCATCGATAAAGCTTTTTCTCTAAATATGTTGATTAGACTTTTAAGAGTAAAACTCTAATTTGTAGAAATAAAGAGACAACACCGTATATTTATTCATTTTAAGAAATCGGGGAAAGAAAAATCACAAGGTTATTCTTATAGCTTTAAGTTTTCCAAATAATACTTTGTTTAGGCTATCCTAATCGTAAATCAAACACATATCAAGTCTTATTCTTTGTAATAGAAATTCGCAAATACTTAGCCTATATAAAATCCAACTCGGCATATTTAAAATCTACTTGAGATTAGCACAAGTTTTCATTTACTAATGATTCAAGTTTAGCATGTTTAAAGTCTACATGAGACTAGCACAAACTATCATCATTAATTGTTAAGGGAGAAAGCTAGAACTCTACACGTTCGATCGGGTCAAAAATTACTTTTTATTCTTACCAACGGAAAACCTATATTTTTGTCTTAACACTTTTTATTATTTTTTTATTTTATTTTATTTTTTTATTTTTTTTTATATATTGTATGACAATTAAGAACTTAAAAATTTAAATTTTTTGCTATTTTTGTGGGAAAAACGGGTACGTGAGAACAAAACAATAAGCAAGCAACATCAAATCGATAGATTCCCTTCCCCAAACTAAAACGAAACATTGTCCTCAATGTTTAAAGTCGGGTCTCTACGAAAATCTAAGCCGTTTATGAGGTATGCAAAGATAAACGTTAATCGATAATGATGAAAGGATATCGGATCTCCCCAAACTAATTTCACACAAAGGATGAGAAGCTCGAGTAGAACGGGACAAATCAACCGGACACGAGAGGCTTCAAAGAATTTGTTGGGTTGATCCTACAAAAATCACAGCAAACAAGCAACAAACATCGAGAAATCGGATAGAGAACAAGCCTCTCTCAACACAACACATTAGATAAGAAAATAGAAAGAAAACAGAAAAGATAAGCATGGGGTGAACTCCCACGAAGCGGCTTGTTTTTGGTAACGATGTCGTAAGCTCGACGCTGATCCCTGAATTTTAGTTGTCTTAGGAAATCTTCTGGAGATCCGGGAAACAATAGTGGTGTATCCCTCCATCAGTATTGCTTAAAGACTTCCATCCCACCTACGGCTAGGTGGCAATTGACTTGAAATTGAACCTATCCGGCATGAGACAACTTGGCAGTGCCATAAGGATAAACTTCGGTGATTGTGAAAGGTCCGGACCATCGGGATTTGAGCTTTCCGGAGAAAATCTTTAATCGGGAGTTGAAAAGCAAGACTTGATCACCAACATTGAAGATTCGGTTCTTTATCTTGGAATCGTGTAGTTTCTTTGTCTTCTCCTTGTAGATTAGTGAATTCTCGTAAGCTTGATCATGAAGCTCGCTAAGTTCATTGAGTTGAAGCTTTCGATGATCGCCCGCGGTCTTTAAATCGAAGTTGGCATGCTTAAGAGCCCAATACGCCTTGTGTTCTAGTTCGACGGGTAAGTGACACGCTTTTCCATAGACTAACTTGTACGGAGTGCATCCAATTGGAGTTTGTAAAGCGGTTTCTAAAGCACACTAATGCATCTTCTAGTTTGTCGGACCATGAGGGACGGTTTTCTTCTAACCGTTCCTTTTTTTTTTTTTTCCAAAATTCTTTTGAGACCTCGATTCGTGACTTCAACTTGACCACTCGTTTGAGGGTGGTAAGGAGTCGAAAGACGATGGGTGACACCATATTTTGACATGACTTTTGCAAACTTATCGTTACAAAAATGGGTCCCACGATCGCTTATGATTGCTCTAGGAGCACCGAATCGGGAGAAAAGGGATTTTAAGAATTTACATCTACTCTCTGCATTCGTTTTCGGTGGGAGCGCTTTAGCTTCAACCCATTTGTAAAGATAAATCGTCGGCTTAGAAATATATTTCTTACCCTCTAGATGACGAAAAATGGTCCCATAAAAATCAATACCCAAACATCAAAAATTTCACAAACTTGGATATCATTTTGAGGCATTCATCACGGTTAGAATTTTGCCATTGTCTTTGACATTGCAATACAAGGACTTGATCAATTTGTAGGCATCCTTATAAATCGTAGGCCAAAAGAAACCGCGTTATTACTTCCGAGCTGTGTTGTTGGCACTGTAATGGCCCCGGTGGGGTCCGTCATGGCAAGCTTGAGAATTTCAGGGAGCTTTCTTGCGCCAAATAGACAAAAAAATCTACGGATGATTTAGATCCGCACATTACTGAAAAAGTTGGGGATAAATCCCAAAAGTAATGTTTTTATATCCTTGAAAAACTTCTCATTTTGTTGGGTTGACTTCCTTTCGTTAAGAAAATTCCCCGCCTGTGTGTTCGTTTGCTATATCGGCAACCTAGTGGTATTTGATCATCTATTTTGGTCATCATGAGAAGTCACCATATTCAATGTTTCAAGAGGAAAAGTTTCATTAATCTCTTTAGGATCAAAAACATTCTCATACGGGTTTTCAAGACGAGAGAGGTGATCGGCTGCATAGTTTTTAGCTCCCTTGGTATCAATTACTGAAAAATCGAATTCTTGAAGAAGTAAGACCCATCGTAGCAATCGTGCTTTGGCGTCTTTCTTGTTGAAAAGGTATTTTAATGCGGAATGGTCCGTGTAAACAACACTCTTGTTCATGATTAGATATGATCGAAACTTCTCAAAAGCGTAAACTACCGCTAGCATTTCTTTCTCGGTTGTTGTGTAGTTTGTTTATGCTTCTGTCATTGTTTTACTTGCGTAATGAATTGGTCGGATGTGCTTTTCAATCCTTTGCCCTAGGACCGCACCTATTGCATAATCACTTGCATCACACATGATTTCAAATGGTTGGTCCCAATTTGGAGCAATGAGAATTGGAGCTTCGGTTAACTTCTTTTTCAATGTTTGAAAGGCTAGAATGCAATCTTCCAAGAAAATGAAAGGAGTGTTCTTCTCTAAGAAATGGGTCATGGGTCGAGAGATTTTAGAAAAGTCTTTGATAAATCTCCGATAGAATCCAACATGCATGAGAAAACTTCTGATTCCTTTGACGGTCGTTGGGTGAGGAAGCTTTGAAATTACATCAACTTTGGCCTTATCGAATTCAATTCCTTTTTAGGAGATCGATCAATTGAAAGATTATAACGTTCCCATGCTTTGAATAACGATTCATCAGGTTCTTGACAGAAATTCGTGATATCATTTCTCAACTTGGTCACCATAGATGGTGGGAAGTATTTTCTGAGAAATTTTTTTGCCATTTGGTCAAAAGTGGTGATAGAATTCCTTGGCAAAGATCAAAACCATTCGCGGCACGATTCTTGCAGGTGTAAGGGAATGAGATGTAGACGGAAGGGCGTCATCGAGACACCATTCACTTTCATTCGCTTGTGGACATGCAAAAATTTGTGAGAGCTTGTTGGCATCATCACCCGGTCCGCGAAATGGACACGAATTTTAAACTTGTTGAATCATGTCATTCTTAAGTCCAAAAGTCGTTGCTTGAATTGACTATTCAGAGCATTGGTCTACTCAGACATTCTAAAGACGGTTGCTCAACTCTTCCTAGTCCGGAGGTCGGGAACTGGTAAACCCACCCTTCTACGGTGGAGAGTGTGGTCGGCACCACTGGCTCCAATAGTGGCAATGTTAACTACAGGAGATTATCAAAAGGTTCTTCATGATTTAAAAGGGTCAACAACTACGGTGGGGCTTAGATTGTTGTTGACGGTTTTGATTTGAGATTGAGAAAGAAGTGCGCCAGTGCACTTAAAACTATAAAGAAAAAATTTTCATAATATTTTTGGGTTTTTCAACAATTTTTCAAATCTATTTTTTAATAAAGGACAAACGAGATATGGACCACTTATACAATAATCAACAAGCTTCTCGGTAGCTCTTTAAAAGAATTAACATTTAAAGGTGAGCCGTACGTTGCTAATGACACAAAATGTAAGTTTTAAATCTTTTGTTCGGGAACTTATTAATGGATAATACTTCAATTGAAAGTATTATATGTTGGTGTTCTTTTACCAACTTGATTATTTTTATTGATAATTAAGGACAAATTTTTTTATATTATTGATTTTTCTTGATTATATATATATATATATATATATATATATATATATATATACTTATATAAAAGAAAATGAAAAATATTTTTGTATTTAATAAAGAAAATAAATCTCACAAGGAAGGATCTTCAAAGCCTAATTGTAAACTTTTAAAACGACAAACGCATTCCAACTTTTGTTTTTATTTTTTTTTCCTCCCCGGCAAGCGGCGGCCAAAAATTGAAGTCGTAGAATAATCAAACCCTTTAAAATATATAAAGTAAATTATAAAATACTTATTAAATATTATAATAAGGAATAATTATCAAGAGAATCATGAAACCGAAGTAGTAATATGATGTTCCCGGGTCGTATTCCAACGAGGAGTGAATGTGGAAAGTCGAAACTCGGGTTTCTAATTTTTGATGTTTGAATAGAACAAGATTTGGACTGGATTTCTAAATCTACGGGAAAAATAGGGCAGTTTATGCTAAAATGAGAAAAACACACAAAAATTATGCTAAAAACGATAACGGAATCTAAAAATGTTGACTAAAAACCTTAAATTTTCAAATAATTACCTAAAATGATTTTTTCTCTTTTAATATAAGTATACTAATAAAGTAAGATTAGAAAACTTGAACAGAACGAGTTGATTTGAGCTTTAAAACACAAAAAATGTTAACGGAAACGAATCCCGTTCTTTAAAAAGTAAAATTTTGCAAAAACAACCCTGCTTTTCACTCCCGACAATTGATTCGTAGATTAATCAACCCTTTAAAATATATAAATAAATATAAAATACTTATAAATATATAATAAGGATAATTATCAAGAAAATCAATGAAACCGGAAGTAGTATATGATGTTCCCAGGTCGTAGTCCCAACGAGGAGTGAATTGGAAAGTCGAAAGTCGGTTTGATATTTGATGTTTGAATAGAACAAGATTTGGATTGGATTTCTAAATCTACGGGAAAAATAGGGCAGTGTATGCTAAAAATGAGAAAAACACACAAAATTATGCTAAAAACGATAACGGTAATCTAAAAATGTTGACTAAAAACCTTAAATTTTCAAAAATTAACCTAAAATGATTTTTTCACTTTTAATATACTCTAAGTAACTAAAAAGTAAGATTAAAGAAAACTAGAACGAAAACGGAGTTGATTTGAGCTTTAAAACACAAAAAACGTGAACGGGAACGAATCCCGTTCTTTAAAAAGTGAAATTTTGCAAAAACAACCCTACGAGAGCAAATCTATTTTTCCTAGGTGCAATATGATAAAAGAAAATTTTCTAAAAAAGAATTATATTTTTTTTTATTTTTATTTAATTTTTAATAATTAAAAAACAGTTTTAAAGAAAATAAATGATTAAAAATAGAAAACAAAATGGGAAAAATCTGGAAAAATAGAAAAAAAGTCTTAAATTCTATGTAAAGCCTAGGAAAAATAAGCTGGTGATCCCAGCTTATCAAATAAGCTACGAAATAAGCTGAAAAGGCTTATGGGCTTATTGGGCTAAAAGGCCCTTAAATAATTAATTGTGTAAATCACTACCGGATGAGCTATTATAGCATACCGGTAGTGAGTGTGTTATAAATGTTGGTTGATGGGGTTGAGGTCCCAAGTTCGAGCCCTACTCACTTGGGGCTTCCCCTAATCCCAACGTTTTTGTTTTTCATTTTTTTACAACTTTTTAGATAAGATGAAAATAAGCAACTTTAAAAAAGACAAAACTTTTATAACTAACAAATAAGCACGAAATTAGCTGAAGAATAGTGGCAGTTTGCTAATTTACACTAAGACTAAAAGAGTGCTTAACTGTTAGACAGTTTAAGCTCAAATAAACTAATGGAAAATAAAAATAAGCACAAACAGGTGGGGCACTAAACCTAATAAGCAAATGTCAACTGGAATGATATGCAGTGACATAAGCTAGATCAAGCAGAGAAAAGGCCATATAAGCACTAAGCGTCTAAATTAAGCATAACTGTTGGGCTTTTAAATTACAGATAAGCAAGTGCAGAACTTTCAAATAATCATAAAACAGGTTAATGTGCTAAAGCTACAAGCTAAGACAATTCAATAAATAAGCCTGAGAAAAGCACTTAGATATAAGCAAAAATCTAATAAGCAATAATGTTATAAAAACAGTAGACAAAACAGCAAGTGGGATAACTTTAGGCTTATTTTTAAGCCAAAGGATGGAGACCTTATGGCTTAATGAAGCTTATATAAGCTTAGTAGCTGGCCAAGTGGCCTACTAAACAAGCATTTATGTAAGTAATATTCTCCTTCCGTCCTATATGGCTGAGGTTTTGTACAAGATTGTAAGACCAATGGAAATAAGCTAATGGAAAATAGCATATAGTCACGTGAAGTATGCAACTTTTTGGATTTTCTTTACAATAATAATGCCTAAACTTATCGGATTGGTAATAAGCAACCTAAAAATAAGCTAATAAATAAGCTTGGAATTGAAAATAAAGTTGAAACAGATTTAGACAAGCTCCTAATGAGCTTGTGCTCAAATTTTGAAAAGCTAAAAACAATATTAAGGGTCTGATAATTGGTTTTGAAAAAAAAAGTTTTTACACTAAAAGATACTTAAGAAAAAGGTTGACAGATTTATAAAAACAAAAGGAGACTTAAAAACTTTCACACTACTGCATTAAACAACTTGAAAGAAAACTAAAACAACACACCAAAGGTGGATTTAAAAGCCTTAAGCCAATAAGCTCTATGTCTGTTTTGATTTTCCAAACAGTTTCAAAAGGGCTTATAGAAAAGACTTAAAATCCACTTTTAAACTTAAAATTCTTGTGAAACAGATTGAAATTGACTTAAAAATGCTTGTTAAAGAAAAACAAAGTGACCCAATAGGTTTATACACCAAAATGACCCGTTTGCCCTACTGTCCCAAACACCCCTTTAAAAATGAAAAGACCTTTTTTACACTGATTCACAAAGATATAAGGCTAGGTTTCTGAAAACAGATGAATATACAAACATATTAAGCATAAATAAGCAAATCTCAACAAAAAAATAAGCACTTAACTGAACAAATAAGCAATAAGCTGTTACAAGCAAATAAGGACAAATTAACATAAAAACTTAAATTAAGGGCATGTAAATAGGCAACAAAGACAAATAAGCATTAAACAGTAATAATAAGCAAGAAAAAGCATAAATAAGCAACCAATAAGCTAATGAACAGTAAAAATGAAAAAAAAATTAAAAGAGAGCTTACAAGAGCCCTTGCTTAAACAGGGCTTAATCAAGTGATCTACAAGCTCTAGTTTCAAAGACCAACGCTTGTAGGGTCTTATAAAAAAGCTCTTCTCCCTTGCTAGCTTTTCTTTCCAATAAGCTGCTGAGGTAATTTAAGGATTAGACTCTTTTTGAGATTTTTATAAAATTTTCTTAAGTTTTTTATACTTTTCTTAGAACATCTAGCTTATAAGATTAAATAGAGCTTAAAACAACTTAGGAGGAGCTTTTACAATAAGAAAAAGTCAAACTCAAAACTTAACTAAAAACTTAGAATTTTCATTGATACTAAAAACTGTTTATAAGATATGGAATGTAAATAACTTAAACTAAGACTAGGTGAAACTAAAAAAAATTAGATGCCCTTAGGCTCAAATGAGTCCTACTTATACTAAACGACTAAGTGCTTGCCCTCTCTTCAATCTTTGTCTTCTTCCCCTTGTGTTTCTTTGCTGAGACAGAACCATGTGTGTTTGTTGTGAGAGTAGAAATCAAAAATCATCATGGCCCTTCATTTTGTGTGATCACCAAGCAAAACGATCTTCACCCTTCAACTCTTTGTTGTTTTCCTTCAACTAATGAGGGTATTGGGGATTGCCAAGGTGGACATAAGCCATGTGGGGGTGGGGAAGGGTGGTGTAATGGGTTTTGGCTGGATGTGAACATTGGCCGAGGAGGGGGGAACATGGATAGTGAACAGTAGGGCAAGAAATTTAGGTGTGTGTCTGTTTGATTATAAGCAGGGGTGAGTTTGGGGATTTGGCAAAAAGAGTCCCCCCATCTTGTATGGAGTAATTGCATGTGAGGTCCTTTTGGTGATATAACTTTGGGAGTTGGCAGTTTTGCCCCCTAAAAAAGTTATATAGAGTTATTACACAATTCGTCCTTGTGGTGTATAACTTTTGGGGTTTGGCAGAAATGCCCCCCCCAAAGTTATAGTTGGGCTTTTGGTGGGTTGTTTGGGCCGGTTATAGAAATAATGGGTATTTGGGCTATTTAATTTACTTGGGCTTAAGGTCTTCGTGCAATATACTAATAGGGAGTTATTGGGCACATTAGATGGGGTCGGGTGGGGCCCAATTTAAACTAATACTTTGTATTACGGCTTCGGGTTTGACCTTTGACTTTGACGGGTTAACTTTTTGACTTGATTTTGACTTCATAACGCTCTTTCTGTTTCCGTGCTCGTTTATTGTTGTTTTGGCTTCGATTTTATCATTTTCTTGATTATCCGTTACCTACACAATATAAGTGAAAACATACAAATACAATGTATTTTTGGTACGTTTTTGGTCATTTAAGTTCGGTTTTGATGGAAAACGGTATGTGTAATTAAGCACATACCAGCGGTCCCCTTAAAATTAAGGGGGCCGCCCTAGGCTAGGGCCTCACCAGTTTGTCTTTTGTATAGGGAGAATTTTCTGGAACTTTTCTAGCCGTTTTAGGTCTGAAAATTTGAATTTCAAAATGTTTATTTTGAATAAAACATTTCTTTTAATTATAGAAAATATTTTGTAATGTTTATAAAAAGGTTTACAACATTTTATAAAAGTTTGAGGTTGAATAAAAATTTCCTTTGATCATAAAATGCATTAAGCATTTATTTATTCATACCTTTAAGTGATATAATTATCGAAATGATAATTTACTACTAATTACTTGTTTACGTTTAATTTTACATTGAACGTTTTTATATTTCTTTGATTTTCAAAAACGTTTAAAGATGTCGAAAAAATTTTAATAATTGCTTTTAGGCATTATATTTTGTCAAACAATATCACCTTTTGACGTAATACAATAACTTAAACTCATTAAATGTAAAATTATTTTTAAACAAGTATTTAGTGAGTTTCATGTCATTTCTCCCCCTTTTTGTAGAATCAAAAAGACATCGTTGAGAATTGCTAGTTAGATCGACAGAATAATTGCTCCCCCTTGATGTTTGCTCCCCCTCGTTTGAGGGCACCAAGGAATCGAGCTATGGTTTCTTGGCTACAAAAACGAGTTAGAACAATACAAATATTTCTAACATGTAGCAAGAAGGAAGGGAAAAAGATGACATGTGAAGCAAACATCAAAGCAAAATATGCTTCATTCATTTAGGGACAAATATGTGTGAATACTCAAAAGAATACATAAATAGAAAAACAAATATGCTTTAGAAGCATATTAACACATCATAAAAGAAAATCCTAAATAGCCATAGAAGGATTTTTGACTTGCTTGCGACACAAAAGGGTTTGACAATTATTTGTAGGCATATTACGAAGTTAGTTAGTTGTTGATGGAGAGTTTGGAGTGGAGGCGGTTGTGGAAGGGTAATCTCTTTGAACTTTAAAAGGTGGATGTGGTCGAGTGAGGAGGAATTCAATCCAATTGATATCCTCACTTAAAGCGAGGAATTATTTTTGGGTGAAGACGCAACAAGGGCAATACCCAACATGGGTTTCAACTTGGTTTATGTTGAGAGTGTGTGGTAGGTTTGGAGAGTAAGGTGATGAGGGAATGTTGTTTTGTTGTTGGGAGAGATGCATGGCTAAGAGGTTTGATAGGTCTTGTAGTTGATTAATGTCATCAACTAGGCTTTCTCTACTTGGAGATGGAGGTGATGTGTGTTGAGTTTGGTTGTCACTTTGAGGTGGAACTTGAGTGTGAGTTTCATGTGAATTGATGGGTGAGATGGAAAATGGAGGATGTGAGACACCTTGTGGTGATGTGGTAGTGTTCTTGATGTAAGGATTTGGTAATGCTTGATTGGGGTGATTGTTTTCTTGAGATGGTTGATGATGAGGAGTGAGTGGTTTTGGCATTGGTGTAGGTAAGTTTACATTGAGCCCATTGGATGTGTTACAAGGGTTTAGTTTCTTCCTCCAAATGGGTTTCACACTCATTTTGGCTACCCTTGATGGTTTGGATGTGGGTTTGTTAGGAGATGTCATTGGTGAGGATGATTGTGATGATGATGGATGAGAATGTATTTATAGTGGAGGAAAGGTTTAAATTGGGAAGAATGAACATTTAAAGGATCAAATCCAAGAAATGTTTGTGAATTTAGGGAAATAGTAGCTAAGTCTAGAGGGTATTTGGTTAAAGGGAGGTGAAAATACTGTTTTACCCGTGTTTGCCTAGGACGATCCCCTTAATTAGGGGTCGGTCCCCTTAAAATTAAGGTCCCCGCCCTTTATGAATTAAGGGGCCACCTACTGGCATTTCCTAGATTTTCCAAAATTTGATTTTTCTCAAAATTTTCAAGGCTAAGGACCGTGCGAATGGTGGCCGGTTTAACGACCGGACTAAAGGTCTCATCAAAATCAACACCTAGTTGCTGACTACTACCGTTAGCAACTAAACGAGCCTTATAGCGGCTCAAAGTCCCGTCAGCATGAAACTTATGTTTAAACAACCACATGGAGCGAACCATATTAACACCTGCGGGCCTTGGTACAAGTAACCAAGTGCCATTTTTAACCAACGCATTATACTCATCGTACATAGCATTACGCCAGTTTGGGTCCTTTAAGGCGTGAGACGGATTTTTAGGGATAGGAGAAATAGAGAAAGTATGTAGAGACAAGCGGTCGATAGGTTTGACAATGCCTGATTGCGACCGAGTGATCATGGGATGAGTGCGGGGTGGTTCATTAACTGGGTCGGTATTGGTTTGTGGATTTGGTGGATCGAATATGGGTGGTGGCAGCGGACTGTTTTGGGTTTGGGTGTTGTGTGGTTCGTAACAAGTGGGCTGGTTGGTGGGGAAAGTTGGGCCTGGTGAATTTGGGCCGGTGTGAGTAGGACTTTGATTTGGATCGGTAATTGGTGGAGCAGTTGGGCTGCTCGTTTGGTGTGGGATGTTTGTGGAAGAATTAGGAAGTTTGGATGCAAGAGAAGTGAGGAGGGGGTAAGGTTGAGTATCGAGGAAGGTGTAAGAAGGTGGCGAGGACGGTGTCATAGATTTGTAAGGGAATTGTGTTTCGTCAAAGGTGACGTGTCGGGAGAGAATAATTTTGTTTGTCTCGAGGTTAAGGCAACGAAAACCACGATGATAGGCGGGATAGCCTAAAAAGATACATGGTGTGGCACGTGGGGCAAGTTTATGAGGTGAGTAGAGATGAGGGTAACATAGACACCCAAAGATGCGAAGGTGGGAGTAATCGGGTGGTTTGTTGAAAAGGCGTGTGAAAGGTATATCGTTATGGATTGCGGTAGAGGGTAAAAGGTTTAGGAGATAGGTAGCCATATGGAGGGCTTCGACCCAAAAGGTAGGGGGAGGTGTGCTTGAAAGAGAAGAGTACGAATGGTATTATTAATTGTTCGTATCATTCGCTCCGCCTTGCCATTTTGTTGGGAGGTTTTTGGGCAAGAGAATCTAAATTGGATGCCATTTTTAGCAAAAAGGGTGTGAAGTCGGTTATTATCGAACTCACCGCCATGATCACATTGGAAGCTTTTAATTTCACATTTAAATTGATTTTTAACATAGTTGCGAAAATGCAAAAATTTATCAAACATGTCAGATTTAGAACGAAGAGGATAAATCCATAGAAAATGAGAGAAATGATCAAGAAATAAGACATAATATTTGAAACCACTAGAGCTAACAATGGGTGATGTCCATAAATCAGAATGTATAATATCGAAACAATGTTTAACAATGGAAGTTGAACTATGAAAGGGAAGCTTCACATGTTTGCCAAGTTGGCAAGCGTGACAAATATGTGAAGACTTTTCTTTATTACATGAAATAAAACGACTAGAGACAAGCGAACGTAGCACTTGATCACCCGGATGTCCGAGGCGTTGATGCCACGTAGAAGCACTTGTCGAGAGAAAAGCAATAGGAAGAGTTGACGGCTTGGTAACTGGATAGAGATCGCCCGAACTGTCACATCGAAGGAGGATATGACGAGTCAAGTAATCCTTCACAGAAAAACCAAAGGCGTCAAATTCAATGGTACAATTATTATCCCTAGTGAACTGACGAACAGAAATGAGATTTTTAATTATATTGGGGGTTACAAGAACATTATGAAGATGAAGAGGGCGATGATGGGAAGGAATAATGCTATGGCCGGTGTTGGTGACGGGAATAGACTTGCCATCACCAACGTGAACAGATGGAAATAAGCGTTTATCAAAAATGGTACTTAAATTACTTGCATTAAAATTTAAATGAGAAGAGGCACCTGTATCCATGTGCCAAGTCGGGTCTTGCGGCGGCATAATGCTAAACGCACTTGGTAGAGTAGTATGCTGGGATGCATAAATAGCCGGAGCGGGACCGAGTATACCTTGACCGGGATGCGGCAATCTGTAATGCTTTTGTGGTGTATACTGTTGAGCAACATTAGTCTTGTGAGCCACATATTGGGCTAGGGAATAGCAGAAAGTCATAAGAACAATCTTTTTTTTCCGATGAACAGTACCCGACGATGAACAGTACTTGCCGGTGAATAGTGACGCTGATGAACAATAATTTTTTTTAATTTTTTTTTGATTTGGTGAAAAAAATAATAATTAATGACTGTGAGGTAGAGAAAGAATAGGGGAGGGGACGACTGAGATGGGAGATTTTAAGAGTGGATCGATACTGGCTGTGATACCATATTGAAGGGTAATTGGTTTTCCTTGATTATTTTCACAAAAACATACAGTATATATAGGTTACAAGGAAAAGGCTTGAGCCAAAGATAAGACCTACAACTCATCTACAGCAAATTATGATAAGGATAATATAATCATACCAAGAATATGACACGCCTATTATGGTCATAATAAATGACATTAATTATATTGACTAATATGTGGGTGTGTACTCTCATTTGACCAAACTAATTCCAGGTTTTTAATCCACAACAATGACTGATAAACTTATTAAAGATTGATAAGAAGCAACCAACAAAAGCCTCTTCAGATAAGATGAAAAATAATTTATCTTAATATCACCTAGAAAACTATAACAAAAAAGGATATCCAAACCCCTAATCAAATGCTTACAACAACGAAATAAATACGCATTCTAATTTCAGTAGATGACTAAAAACCCCACACGCGAACTGTTGACACTATTATGCATGTCATGAATCCTTTAAATTTCTATGTATCTGTCCATACACAAACATGTACGAGAGAAAAACATTGATATACTAATCCTCTAATATGGGTGTATTTGTGAGCCAACCGTAGCCACCAAGTTTAACAAGACTTAAACGTGCATGTATGAAACCAAGCTCATATCAAACTGTTAACCTGTTACCTAACTCGTCTAACCCAACCATTTGCCCACATTTACTAACAAGTTTGACACAAGTTGACCATGTATGCTCAAACTGAGCCTAATCATCTACTAGAATGTGCTTGAGAAACTAAAGTTAATAGAGCATATGAAACAAAGACAAAGTTTCAGAACTATGGACATGTGTTTAAGGAGCAACTGATAAGGATTAGCTAATGCACCTTAAACATAGAATAAACAAAACAACCAACAGTAAGTCAAGATATAATCTAGAGATAACTTCTTAGTTTCACCTTTTCTTTATTAAAATTGACTTTTAAGAGTCAAAGTGAAAAAAATTCATCACGTCTCATTTAGAACTTATTTGCCTTTCTACAAAATGTAATTACTTTAAACCGTACAAGCTGTATAATATTTTGCAAAAAGGTATCAAGACTGCATAGCTAAGAATTATAAAAAATGTTCTGTTACGATGTCATTAAGTTTGACATTCAAAATAGAAAGTCAACATTTACCTCTCCAGTGACCCATATGCCATGACCATTCGATTAGGCATACAAAGGTAAATAAGTAGTCTTTCCTCAGAGGACAAACCCTCTAAAACCAAGCATCTCACTCTAACCTATACCCATACTTTATAAAAGGAGGACAAGGTGGGTTTCTTTTGTGCCTTAAACTAACCTATATTAGTATGTTCAAGAAAGGATTTTCATCTCCAAGTAGAAGACCACAACTGAGCGTAGCAGGGTTCGCAGGTAGGGGTGTTAATAGGGTCGGCTTGGTCGGGTTCTAGGTTGGACGGGTTCGAGCTATTCTGTTCGGACCGGGCCAGTTTTTTGACACCCTTTTCGGTTTTATCGGGTTGACCCGAGTCCGAATTATCCAAACGTATTTAACCCGACACCTGACCTATTTAGCATTCGGGTTAATCATGTCAACCCGTATAGGACTAACCCGATTTCAGGTCGGCTTTTTTGACACCCTTATTCACAGGGGCATATGACATACAATAAGATCAGCACCATAGAAGGCTAAACATAAGCACAATTAATCTATCAACATGATTGCCAAGCAAGAGCTTACTTGATAAGCAAAAACTTGAATAGAAATATAAGACGCAGCACTGCACAACATTAGCACCAATAGTTGAAAAGCTTGTGACCAAGTTTCTGAAGGGATCGCCACTTTTTAAGGTTAACACAAGTATTGTTTAGAATCCCCTAAACCGAAGTCACTTGAGAGCAACTAATTTGTATGCATTTGGAATGCAGTAACAATTACTAGACTAAACATGAATTCAAAGTTCCTACTTCCTACTAATCTTCTCTTCAGTTGAATCATTGAGACCAAATCATTGTGTAATTGAAAAGTGAAACCTTTAGCTTCCGAACGAGCAAGAGTCTACAAACAGAATATAGCAATGGGAATGCTGCAATACTTATAACAGAAAAATAAGACCATTTGCTTCAAAAAAATGATTATCCTCAGCACCAGGTTTCATGGTGATGGAGGTGAAAATGCTAACGATTATGTATATTATCAGAATTAAAAAATATATAGCAGAATAACAAATAATACAAGATTACATCAAAAAATTACTAGAGATTGGTGGTTTTCTTATTGTAAATGATGGCAACCTTCAATTGAAGCAATGAGAAGGACATGAACAATTTGAATAACAGTTTTTGTGAAAGGGGAAACGAAAATAAGGGTATGAAACTAATAACGAGGTTGTCAAATGGTAAACTAGTAAAGTGTGAGGCTAGACTTTGAATAGTACAGAACCACGACAAGCATTAAGAGGCTCGTTCAGGTTGTAGACACACTGAATGCTGGCCTGTTTAGCACTATCTCTGAACCAGCCCATTCAGCAGCAAACAAACAGTCCCTAACTTCAATTCCGACCCACTTTTTGAGCTGCATTCTTTTACATTTCATCGTTTTTATTAAGCATATAGAGTAAGAATTACAGAAAATACTACATTCAGCATTAAAGCACCGTCACTACCCATCTTCTATAACCAAAGACCAACACTGATAAAGCATTGCATACACTATAGTACCATACACATGTCTAAGTTTGATAGGAACAATATAGCAAGATTGCCTAACTACCTAAACATGAATTCAAAGCGTCATCATTTACTCAACCAGGTCACCCTCAATTTCTACGTGGAAAACTAGAAGGGGGGTTGGATAGTTTACCGCTTTTTAATTTAAGGTTTTAAAGTGTTTGTAAAAATTCTAAATTCGATTTTATGTTAATTCAATACTTGCACAATATAAACAATATACCTATCTAAACAATTAATGAGATAGTATGAGAAAGTAATGCGATACAAGAGATAAGAGTAAGAACAATCAAACCACAACGCGAGGATTTATAGTGGTTCGGCAACGAAGCACCTCTTCGCCCTACTCCACTCCCCGAGCACCTAACTCGAGAGTTTTCTTCACTATGTCAACAAGCTCCCTTATGGCGGAGAAAACCGTACAAAACGTTGCTTACACCGATTTATGACACAAAGCTAAATGTCGAGTTCTAATCTTAGATAGAACCAATCTATCAAAACACAACTTCACGACTTGTTCACGACTTTACAACTTTACGACTTCTTCACAACTTCAAGACTTCTTCACAACACTACTTATATCAAAACTATCTAGCACTACTTGGTAAGATCACCACGATCTAACTATACTTACAAAGATCGCCAAGATCTAGCAAATACACAATTATACAAGATTTATAAAAGATTTACAAGTTATGATATGAATGCAATAAAATTGCAACAACACACAAAGGTGTAATACTTCTTCACTTGATGATACTCCACATTAGATGATGGATAAGCACATCCTTCATCTTGCACATTGAGGAAGTTAAGCTTGGGATCACTTGGAAAAAAAGCCTTTAATGATTAATGTTCAAAGAGTTTTAGAGAGGATATTGGGAACAGAGTGTGGTTTGAAAACAACAAGTACAGAAAAATAATGGTGTAGTGGGGTACATCATTTCCCAATGCATTACCAAATAAAAAAAATCTAGCAACTAGAATACAACGTAATGCAAAAGCACAGAATAATAAAATTTGTATGCATATTATATAAAAACCAAAACACTCCTTCTGTTTTGGCAGAGGAATGAGTGCAAAAGGCGTAAGAAATCATAGTGGGGAACAGATCTAGAAAATATCCTAGGGACAGAACAGGTGGAACCGTTCTACCTTGGGGCGGTCCCCTTAAATAGTGTCTGCGTGTACCCCTTAAACTCGTAGGGCCGCCCCTAGAGTATATAAGGGGGCCCGCCTAGGCTAAAAAGACGGGCCTCCCCTTTGACTTTTATGTAAGGGGAAAGAATTTTCTGAAACCTTTTCTGTGTACATTGTCTGTAAAGCTAAAGAATATAGAAACTAGCTCTATAAATCCATTTCTACAACAAATACACTCTATTAAATAAATAAAATTAAATTAACAACTAGATTCAAATATCTCTTAAGAATAAAACTTATAAAGTTATTCTCTCTCTTTTCTATAAGGATATTTTCTTAGTTCTAGAAAAAAAATTCTATATGCTAATAGATCCAGTTAAGTATTATCTAAAAAATAAACAAACATTTCTTAGACACTGACAAACTAATATTAAACAATTACAAAGACATTATAAATTCCTTCTAAATCTTTTCTTTTTTTCCTTATATAAGTCTAAATTTCTTTCATACATATTACTTCTAAATTCGTTTATGTATCACCTCTAGGTTGTAGTCACTTTATCAGGCGCTTTCTCCGTTTGGGTTTCAATACAACTATTCTCTTTTCTCACGTACTTTGGGGGGACGGGAAGGTAATAAAAACAAACAAATTAACTTTATCAGCAACGCTAAACATTTCAGGAATAAAGATAGGTGAAACAAAGTATTCCACTTAGTAAAATTTTTTTTTTGTTTTTTCTTCCTCAAACTCAATAATTTCTATAAAGATTTCTTTTTTTGTTTTTATTTTTTTTCCCAGGCTCAATCTGCCAGAAACAAAAAAAATTACAATCAACAACACTAGTATTATGTAATTAAACATACCTTACTAATCAGGGCTTACTAGTCTGTCTAACTGGATCTAATCACCCCTTACATTTATATAAAATCTAATATATATTACAACAAACCAATAAATCTCTATAGAGCAAACAAGCAAACGATATTATAAGGGTTCAAACTTTCAAAAGCAATTACTTAACACGAAAGAGATTCCAAAGGCTTCCAAACAAGACTATAAAATTTCTCTTCTAGTCTTCTAAGACTAAAAGCTCAAATTAACTCTATTTCCTATAAAGTAGATAACCTATATTTTCTAACTCAAAAACATTGGCCTAATAAATTGACTTTCTAACAACTTAAGTAATACTTTAAAACTATCCTTATTAACCTAAATAAAATTCTAAAAAAAAAGAAAAGAAATTTATCTAGAAAGTGATGTCTTTTTTTTATTTCCTTTCTTTTCATCATTTCCAATTTCTTTTTATCCAATCCCACACACCTTTCTTTATCCCTTCGTTTCCATTCTTCTTTATCCACAGTTATTTTGTTTTCTTCTTTCTTTTTCTTTTTATTCCCCTTTTTTTCTCCAGCATCTTTTTCTTTTTCTTCTTTTTCTTCATGGTCTTTTTCGTTCTCTTTTTTTTTTTTTTTGTCTCCCAATTTTTTGTTCCACATCAAAACCACTTGTTCTTTCTTCCCCTTCGTATTTTATATTCTATTTCATTTTTTTTTTCAACTTTCCCTTCCCTTTCTTTTTCCTTCAAAACCATTTTCTTTTACCACCCAAATTTATTTCATTTTTTTATTATTTTTTCTCGCGTCCCCTTGTAATCAATCTTTTTTATTTTTTTTGTTTTTTCTTTCTTTCTTTTTTTTTTTCTTTTTCTTGTTCACATCAATTAATACAACCACCCATTACTTCTATACCGCAATTCCAATAAAACCAATTCCAATTCAGATTTTTTTCACTTTCATTTCATTTTCAATTCGTTGTCCCTTTTTTTTTACTTGGTTTTCCGGTCATCCATCTTCCCCAAGCCCTTACCACTTTATTTCTCTCTCATTTTTCTTATTGTTTCTTGTTCAAGCTTATTTACTTTTATCTCTGTTCTTTTTTTTCATTCTTTCAATGTTCCTTTCACATCATTTTCCCTCTTTTCTTTCCCTTTTTCTTTTCTTATTTTCTATTTTAATTTTTCCCTATTTTTTGTCCTTTGTAAAATGTGGTATGTTGGTCTTTTTTCCTCTTTTTATTTTTCTCTTTACTTGTTCATCGTTTTTTCTTTATTTCCCTTTTTCCTTTTTTTTCTTTCTATTTTCTTTATCACACGTTCATTCTCATTTTTTTTTCTTTCATTGTGTATTCGTTTCCTTCTTCCATCCACCCCTTTTTTTTTTTTTTCCCTTCCCCATCATCATTTTCTTTTTTTTTTTGTCATCTCTTTTCTTGTCTTTTCTTGGTGGGGGGGGATGGGTGGTGGGGTGGTTCCGGGGGGTCTTGGTTTGGTTTTGGTTCCCCATGTATTCTTTTGCAGCGGGGTGGTGGGGTGGGGTGATCGAGGGGTTTCGTGGGTTTCCGGTTTGTTATGTGGGTTTCCCGGTGGGGGGCTTGATAGGTGGTAAGCTATCATTATCCTTGCTTCCTCATTCGTTTTTTTGCTTGATCCCCATTCACCCACCGCTTTTCACTTTCCAAATTATCATTGTTTTTCTTATCCTTTCCCTTTTATCCATTAATCCATCCCTCTAGTTTTCTCACCGTTTTTAGTCTCTTTTTTCGTCTTCATGTTTTCCATTTTATTTATCCACCCTTTCTTTAATCCTCCATTCCAATTACAGAAATCATTTCGTTTTCATCAACCACTGCAATTCAAACAATTCAACCTTCTTAAACAATTTCTTTTTCACACCCTTTATCACCCCTTTCTCTTTCTTCATATCGACACAACCATCATTCTTTGGTCGCTTCTCCGCTTTTCCTTTCACCACTCCTGTCATTATTTTTCTTTCCCCTTTCAAATGTTTCTAAACAATCCCCTCATCCCGGGACAAGTGCCAATCGCATATTCTAAGAGTTCCTGAGAGTGTTTGGTGTAAAGGCAAGCAGATGCAATTGATCTATCTAAGGGTCTTTCAACCTTAGCTTCCTCTACTATTTTGTGAAGGGTTTCTACACTTTCCTTAAGATGTTTGAGATAATGTAGATGAACTTCCCTGTTGTCCCTATTGTGAGGGGAAATTGGTTCAACATCTATAGCATACCTATCGGGTGCAAGAACTCTTGGTTTAACAGACTTCATAGTGTTGCATTTTAGATTTTCATGTATTTAGGCTTTCAGATTCTCATTTTTAGTTAGCAAGGCCGTTGTCTGTTCTATATGCTTAGCACGTGTGATCTTAATAGATTCGTACTATTCCTTGTAATGTTGTTTAACTTTTTCATTCTCTGCCCTAAAAAGCTCATTTTGTTCTTGAAACCTGAAATCAAGAGTACGGTCTGCTTCACTACGGGTCTCTTTCAATTGAGAGATTTACGTTCTCAATTTTTTGATGGCGTTGTCCTTTCCTTGAATGGAAGCTTTCATTTTTTTCGATTACAAAGACTGAGTCAAAATTAGGAGTATCTCGAGCGGGTTGAGATGGGTCGTTTCTAAAACTTTCTTTAAGGTTTTAATACTTTAACTGTAAATTTAAGTGATTAACCTCAAGATTGGAAAAACATTTAACTAATTCAGTATGATCATCTTTTTGAACCTTATCTCGTAATTTTGAAAGCTCTGCTTCAAGTTCCAGACAACGTGTTTAAACAATTGTGTAGGCTTCATGCATTTTAGTAAATCTAGATACAGTAAGCTCAGAATTCGTTGCAATATAAAACACTTCTTTGGACAAGCAATGAGCAATTAAATTATAATTTGCAATAAGAAGATTTTTCCGCTCAATCTCATCATGCTTCCTATTTACAACATTTTGGTCAACTTCAGCTTCCAACTCTTCAAAAATGTCTTTCATTTCTTTAATTTCTTTAGTTAAAGCCTTTTGAATTCCCTCAAAATGTTCTTTTAAGTGTTTTGAAAAATGGAATTACCTCGATGAGGTAACATTCCTTGGGTTGTTCAAAACCCCTTTCCCCTTCAGTGAGCCCTGTTGGTGTAATTCTCTTTTTACAGGTTTTTTCAAATTCTGAAAAAAATTGTATAAGTGCAAAAATATTAATTTTCACTTGACTTTTTGTTGGAAGCACCCTGGGGACAAGCGTTGCAGGTGTATTTGGCGGATACACCGTCAACTCTTTGATTGGTCTTGAGGCGGTGGTCTACTTTTTGAGAACTTCTTCTTTCATCTTGATGAGATCTTGAGACCAAAATATTTGCTCAAGGGTCAATTGCTTATGTATTGTGAAGGTTGCTAAATAATTCTCTTTCGAGTAATCAGGTGGTGCAATCTTAACCTTATGAGTCACACACTCAGGGTCTTTCATTTTGTCATTCATTTTCCTCCTAGTGATTTTAGCTATCTCTAGGGTATCCTCTGTGTTGTGCACTAAAGCCGGGATGGATTGTTAATAATATTATCCAGTAGGTGATCTTTGCTCTATTTCATGAGATGATGAAGTGTTTAAGTGACATAAGGAGATTTTGCTGAACAAAGATCCCCGGATGATGATACTTTAGAACTAGGTTCCGGAGCAAACACGTTTATGAAGGGATCATTGTCAACAGGAGGAAAAGGATTGTCTTCCATAAGAGTAGATTCAGCTGCAACGCCTTGATATAAACTTGGAGATTGTAATGCCGAAGATGACGGTGAATGACTTGGAGAAGGTACATCTTGATCAATGGTAATAGATGAAGGTGTACCGGCTGAAGTGACTGAAACTAAGACTGCTGGAGTAGGAGAGACTGGTCTTTCAACACGAGTAGGTTCCAGGTATTCATTGAACATTGGTTGGAATAAAATCTCCAGTTCTTTATTTGTGGGGGTACATAAGGTGCTGCAGGAACCAGATTTGGTATGAGCCTTAAACTTATTTGTCTAGGCGTCAGAAATGTAGGAGCGGGTCCTGTACTGAGTTGTACAGGAGCCATAAGCTCAGTCATCTCATCGAATTGAACGTGAATAGTTTCCATAATTCATCGGGTTCTTTTGTTATAGAATCTATACCCTTTCCTGCTAGGTGCATAACCAATGAATATTCCAATATCAGATGTTGGTTATAATTTTCCAAGATCTTCGCTGTCATTTGTAGGGTAACAAAGAGCACCAAAGACACGGAAAAAGGTAAGATCAGTTATATACCAAAATATATATACTAATATAACTTTAAGAGTAATTAAGAAAATTACCAAGTTACCCTTGATAAAATTCACTCTCAAAAATATATACTATAATATATAGTACGTATATTTAACCGGATAAGTATGATTACCCGGGTCGTTTCCCCAACGATTAGTGAAATTGAAACCACATTTTAGTGCGGATTCTGATTTGAATGAAGCAAAGATATTTTGGATTAGCTATTACTTATATTAAGATGCAAATATTAATGACAATTAAGCAAGTAAATAATTTTATCCTTAAAAATATTAAAACTAAAATTTCAC
Organism: Tanacetum coccineum; assembly: GCA_026074375.1. Classification (NCBI taxonomy): domain Eukaryota; kingdom Viridiplantae; phylum Streptophyta; class Magnoliopsida; order Asterales; family Asteraceae; genus Tanacetum; species Tanacetum coccineum. The sequence continues at coordinate 3,171 of BQNB010038492.1, read as the reverse complement.
TAGATAACGAAAAAAGTGCTGAAATATTAAATAAAAGCCCTAAATTTTATCTTTTTATAAAAGACTAATTAAACTAATTAAGACTAACCCTAATTATTTGTTAAAATAGATAAAACTTATTAATATCTAACTTTGGGATAACTGTGAAAAGACTTTAAGGACTAAGGGCCTAAAACATTTAACGGGCAAGGATTACTGGAAAACAGCCTCTTAAAACTGAAAAATTACTGGAATGGTCCCTGAGAACCTTACCCCACACAAACAAACTAAGTCCATTTTAAGGCTCAATGTCTAAAAGTCTTATCACTTAAAGTCTTAAAAGAGCAAAAGTTATGAAGGAAGTAGGAGAACACTTTAACAAAAGCACTATGGTCTGAGACTCAAAGATAAGCTCTAAAAGAGCTTCTCAATAAGCTGTTACAGAAACTAGGGGTTTGGGCTATGTTTTACTAAAACAGCTATAAAAAGCTCAAATTAAGCTTAATGTGAAAAGGAAAGTGTTTCGAAGAAGCTTATGATGTGCTTTTATACTATGAATGCAAGAATATCTAAGCTAGAAGTTCTTTTTAATAACTAAAAATTGAGCATGAATAAGCAAATCAGGAATAAGCAAGATAGCACAAAATCCAAATGAGCTTAAAAGCTTTTTTTTAAAAAGCTAAACTAGACTCTAAAACTTTAAGGACTTAAAACACTAACTTATAATTATTAATTAAGTTAGGAAAATCAGACCCCATATACATAAGATAAATTAACAAATTGTAACCTTATTATTCCTAAGTAGTACTATTTTTGGCTTTTTTAAACTTTTTTGACAGCAAAAATAAGCTATGTAAATAAGCTAAAAAATGAAATCTAAAACTTATTCTATATTAAGCTATAACTAGACTCTAAAATGCTAAAAGATAAGCTATTAAATCCAAAAATTACTCGACTAAAAATTAAACCAAAGGTAGCGGTACTAACTAGTGACAGCAGTACTAACTTTTTAGTTATTTTTGACAGCTAATTTAAAGCTAGGAAATAAGCTACAAAATGGAAATATAGTATTGATCTAACTTAAGCTATTAGAAAACTAATCTATAACCTAAGCTAAGTCCTAAACTCCTATAACTCTAGCTAAATTTTGATCTTAAAAAAGATCAGCAGTACCTTCACTAAGGTACTGCTGATGCATTTGACACTTAATCACAAAGAGCTAATGCAGCTACAAACTAGGATCACACTTACACTAAACACACTCAAATGAGTGATTTAAGCTTAGGTATGAGCTTACACAAGCCTAAAGTCACTAGAACCTAAATAAGCCAACTAAGTCTAAGCCTAAAAAGTGTCCTGGTGCTGGCAAATCTTTATAAGTCATAAATTTTTTAAAAACATAAACTAACTTTTGAAACCTTTTTAAAAACTTGTTATAAAATATAACTCAGCTGACCAAAGTGAATTGTCCAAATTTGATTGACTTTTTGTGGTCAAATGAGCTTAAACCAAACACCCCTTTAAGCATATAGACAGATTTGATAAAGCTTTTTAAAATGAAATCTACCTATTAGAAACTTAATACCAGATAACCTAGAGCTTATAACTACTTGATTAAACACAATTTAACTACTGATTAAGCCAAAATCCTAAGATCTATAACTATTAACTAATATTTTTGGTTTTTTAAGCTTTTATGACAGAAATTGAAACTATGAAGATCTAAGTACTTAAACTAAAGATAGATGATAAGACATAGATAATAAGCACAAATAAACACTAATGAACACAAATAAGCAGATATCTTAAGCTAATAAGCAATTAAGAGTATATTAGGACTAGTTAAGCTAAATTATGAAAATTCAAAGAAAATTTTAAGAGGAAACTTACATTGACTTCTAGCTAAACAAGAAGTTCCAATTATGGCAGCTACAAGCTCCCTAGCTTATTAATAAGCTAGGGTATAAGTCCATGGGATCTCTTCCAAGTTAAGATCCCCTTCCAAAAAGCTCATATCCAATAAGGTCCATGATAAATGTAAGTTAAACTGATTTAAGGTTTAGGTAAGATTAATACTGAATTAAAATAAGCTCTATTTCAGCTTATAGACTGAAAGAGCTTAAAATGAGCTTATTAGCTTATTGAGACAATTTGGCTTATTAAGAGAGCTTTTGAATAAAAAGAAAAGAGAGCTTATAAATGACTTAAACTAAATTTCATTAATGAAAGTTACTGATTACATTACTTAAAAAGGAGATTACAAAATATTTTAAGGAAAATTACATTTAAGAAAAATACGAAATTAAGCTAGACTAAAAGCTACTAAAAACCTAGATAGTGTGTGTGTGTGAGAGGTGAGACCTATTTATAGCTGAGTGAGAAGCTTCTAGGCTCTCTTTCCTTGCTCTCCAATCCTTAATCCTGTCTATCAAATCTTCTAATCATTGGGGCTTCAATTGTGGCCGTTTGATCATTATGTGGACACCTGAAGATTGCCAGCGTGTCATTCCCTTTTGGATGTCATTGTGCTTCTTTTGTGAGTGTTTTAGCACAAAAACCCATATGAATTTGTGCTTTCTCCATTATTGACGTGGCCTCATCTTGAGCTTGAGCTAATGAATCCCTTGGAAAGACTGATTTGACCCTTGCCTTGCACTTATGAGCTCCTTAATTGTCCAAATTGCCCATTGATTTTGATTTGCCCTTTGTTTTAACTGCTTGGTGAAATGGGAGAGATGAATGAACAGTAAATGGTTCTTCGCGCGTTTTTATAACTAAAAACGGGTAAAACATTTTCGAACTTTGGGATGATGACACAAATGGTCCTTGTCTTTGTTTCCTCTATTTCTACTTATAAAGAACTTTTAGAAATTGCAAGTTCAGTCCTTGTGGTTAATGAAAAGGGAAATGGGCTAGGGTTTTGGGCCTAAGGATCCGGGTAAGGCCCATTTGGGTTTAGGGACCATTTATGAACTTTTCGGAAAGTTGAGGGGCTTAAGTGGAATATTTTGGGTCTTGTTGACTATTGTTGTCCATGATTTGACCATTTTGACTAAGGTTTTGACTTTTCCTGGCTTTGCTTCCGGCTTTTGTTCACTCTTCCGATCTCGTGTCCGTGTAGGGGTGTTCACGGGGCGGTTCGGTTTGGTTAGTTGGAAGATTTAAACTATCCGTCGCGAGGCGGGTAATTAA
>BQNB010038491.1:0-45280 GCA_026074375.1 Tanacetum coccineum | reverse complement strand
TCTCGTGACCAACTAGTAGCAACCTAAAGAATAAAGTAGAAGTCCAACCTAGGAGCGTTAAATCTAATTCAAATAAAAAGAATCGTGTAGTTAAACCTGTTTGTAATGCGGATATTAAGTATACATCGTTAAATGTGAATTCTGAATTAATTTGTTTTAAATGTAATCAATGTATGTTTGATGCAAATCATGATGTGTGTTTTCTTGAATTTGGTAATGATGTGAATGTTCACTCTAAATCTAAATCTGCAAAGAGGAGCAAAAATAAGCAAACTTAGAAACCTAATGGTAAAGTATTCACCGATGTTAGATATAGGTGGAAACTTATAAGAAGGACCTTCACTATAGTTGGAAACTTGTGCCCTTTATCTAGGATAACCTCCACTAAAGTAGAGCCTCTTAAGGAAACCACTTTAAAATTAGTAACTACTACTAATCTAGAGATTAAGATATACCGGTAGGAAAACCAAAGTTTCAAAATCGATAGATTTAAACAGTGAACATAGTGTCTTAGGATCTAGGCCTACTACCATATCGAAACCCAACAAACATTATGGATCCATTGTTTCAAATTCTCCATCCCCTTCTCTTGTCAATTTCAGGTTTTCTAGATTGTTCTCTAGTATATGGACTCTGGATGCTCTAAGCATATGACAGGAAATAGCTCTCAGCTCATCAACTTTGTTCACAAATTCTTGCGTACTGTCAAATTCGGTAACGATTAGATTGAAAAGATTATGGGCTATGGTGACTACCAGATGGGCAATGTTACGATTTATTAGGTTTACTATGTGGAAGGGCTAGGACACAACTTATTTTCCATTGGATAATTTTGTGATTCAGATCTCGAAGTCGCTTTTCGCAAACATACTTGCTACATTCGTGACTTAAAATGTGTTGACCTACTCAAAGGATCAAGGGGCTCAAATTTGTACACTTTGTCTCTGGAAGATATGATGCTATCCTCACCCATTTGTCTCTTGTCCAAAGCCTTAAAGACCAAGTCTTGGTTATGGCATCGACGTTTGCCACATTTAAACTTCGATTCTATTACTACACTTGCTAAACAAGGACTTGTCCATGGGCTGACCAAATTAAAGTTTCAGAAGGATCACTTATGTTTCGTCTGTGCTTCAGGGAAAAGCAAGAAACACACCCACAAACCCAAAGCTGAAGACATCATTTAAGAAAAGCTCTATATGCAGCACATGGACCTTTATAGGCCAATGAGGATTCAAAGTATCAATGGACGGAAATACATATTAGTCATTGTTGATGATTTTTCTCGGTTTACTTCAGTTAAATTTCTACAATCAAAGGATGAAGTTCCAGAGTTCATGATTAAGTTTCTCAAAATGATTCAAGTTGGTCTCAACGCGATAGCCTGAAATATCAGATCCGATAATGGCACAAAGTTTGTCAATCAAACCCTAAGAGATTACAATGAAGATATCGGGATTTCACAGCAAACGTCCGTTGCACGCTCCCCGTAACAGGACAATGTTGTTGGAAGACAAAACCGTACTCTTATGGAAGCTGCACGAATCATGTTGATATTCTCGAATGCTCCATTATTTCTTTGGGACAAAAGTTGTTGCGATAGCTTGCTACACACAAAATTGATCCGTAGTCCATAAGCATAGCAACAAAACACCGTATGAACTTCTTCATAATAGGAAATCTGACTTATCTCACCTTTATGTCTTTGGTGCTTTATGTTACCCAACTAATGACAATGAAGACCTTGGTAAGTTAAAACCTAAAGCTGATATTGGAATCTTTGTTGGTTACGCTCCTACAAAAAAGGCTTACATAATATACAACAAAATAACCCGTTTAATCATTGAAACCATACATGTTACTTTTGATGAGCTGACAGCGATGGATTCTAAACAATTTAGTTCAGGACCAGGGCCCTAACTCTTGACTCCTGGAACACTCAATTCAGGACTCAATCAAAACCCTCCTTCTCCAACACCGTATGTCCCAGCAACAAAGAAGGATTGGGATACTTTGTTTCAGCTAATGTTTGATTAGTACTTCACTCCTCCACCTAATGTTGCTTCTTTAGTTCCTGCAGTCGTTGCTCCAGATCCTGCTAATTCAACCGGTTCACCTTCTTCCTTGACATTAGTTGATCAAGATGCACCATCTCCAAGTACATCATAAACCCCTCAAGAAACACAACATCTAATTATTCCTTCTGGTGTTGAAGAAGAGTTTCATGATATTGAAGTTGTACATCTCGATAATGATCCCTTCTTTGGTGTTACAATTATAGAACTAAATTCTAAAGAATCTTCTTCAAGGGATGTTATTCCAACTAATGTGCACTCACTCAATCAACCACATGAACACCTCAGACCAAGGACAATCTATTGGATAACGTAATTGGCAATCCCTCACGACCTGTCTCTACACGTCATCAACTACAAAATAAATCCTTGTTTTGCTACTTTGATGCTTTCCTTTCATCCATTGAAACAAAGACTTACAAAGAAGATTTGAAAGAATCCTGTTGGATTGAAGCCATGCAAGAAGAATTAAATGATTTTGAACATCTTGAAGTTTGGGAGCTCGTTCCTCGTCCAAATTGTACCACGATAATCACTTTGAAATAGATCTTTTAAGTTAAATTAGACGAACTTAGAGGTGTGTTGACAAACAAGGCTTGGTTGATAGCAAGGGCATATCGTCAAGAAGAAGGCATAGACTTTGAAGAATCTTTTGCTCTAGTTGCACAACGCAAGGCCATCCATGTCTTTATTGCATTTGCTGCTCACATGAACATGATCGTCTATCAAATAGATGTGAAGACCACATTCTTGAATGACATACTACGAGAGGAGGTCTATGTCAGTCAACCAGACGGATTTGTAGATCAAGATAATCCCAATCATGTGTACAAGCTCAAGAAGACTCTTTACAGGTTAAAGCAGGCACCAAGGGCTTGGTATGATTTGTTATCATCATTTTTACTCTCCCAAAAGTTCTCTCAAAGTCCTAGAGGCAGTGACCTTGTGGATACTCCCATGGTGGAGAAATCTAAACTGGATGCAGATCTACAAGGGAAAGAAGTTGATCCCACATATTATCGTGAAATTATTGACTCCCTTATGTATCTGACTACCAGTTGACCAGACCTTGTATATGTTGTTTGTATGTGTGCCCAGTATCAGTCCAAGCCTACCGAAAAGCAGTTACATGCAGTTAAGCTAATATTTTGATACCTAAAAGGTACCATTAACATGGGACTGTGGTACTTGAAGGATTCCTGTATTGCACTAATAGCTTTTGCGGATGCTGATCACGCTGGTTCCCAAGATACCAAAAGAAGTACATCTGGAAGTATGCAGCTATTGGATGATAGATTACTGAGTTGGTTGTTAAAGAAACAGAAGAGCAACGCAATATCTAGTACGAAAGCTGAATACATTCCCTAATCCGGATGTTGTGCTCAAATACTTTGGATGCGATCACAACTGACGGATTATGGCCTTGCACTTAACAAAATTCCACTGTACTACGATAACAAAAGTGTCATTGCCTTATGTTGTAACAATGTCCAACACTCCCGATCGAAGCATATTGACATCAGATACCATTTCATCAAGGAGCGAATGGAAGATGGGGTGGTTTAATTGTACTTCGTTAGAACATAATACCAGATGGAAAATATCTTTACTAAGTCATTGGGACTAGAACGACTTGACTTTCTTATCAAGAAGCTTAGAATGAGAAGTATGTCTCATGAAATGCTAAAAAGTCTGGCAGAAGAAAAGGACGAGTAATGGTGGTAACTCGTTATGTATCCTATGTATCATATGTAAATAAGAAAATCAGAAAAACACATAAAGATTTGTCATTTTTATAAAATTTTACAAAAAGAAAATAGAAAAATATAAAACCAGAAAATCAAATACAAAAATATAAAACAAGAAAATACCAAAAATATTTTGTTCATGACATGTCTTCTGAAAATCGATAATATTTACGGCTTTAGAAATGTCATTCAATAATGATACGAAGCTGTAAATAAAGTTCGAGCATAAGTTCTAAATGTTTTCAAAACATGTCATTTGGCTTGCTATTATTTCAGATAGCAACCCGGTCTTCATCTTAATGGCTACACAACAAAGTAAAAAGTGATAATTTAGCTACATTTTCATGCTTTTTGCCCTTTAAAATAATTTAGAGAAAGCTTAAAACTATCCAGCAGCCTTAATGGACGAATAGAGCTTGAAAAACAATTTTATTATCACAACTAGATCATTGATTATGACATAAATTGAGAGAAAGGAAAATTACCTTTAACAAGCTAAGAATTAATGAACTAATTACAAAATGTTTTGAAAATTAGTGCACTTTTAGTCCTCCTACACTTGAAAGTTTATCCTCACGTAGACTTAAGCAATTCACTTCTCAAGACTAATTTTCGGGATCATAAAGCAAGAGTAAAATCAAACAAATTATAAACATCAACCTAACTTTATCTTGACGTACTCATTACCAAGTTTAAAACATAGCTTTGGATTTCAATTTTAAAAAAAAATCAAAGGTTTTTTCGCTTATCTTTCATATTTGTTATCCTACCTTTAATCCATAACACAACCTAGATATAACCAAATCTTAGAGAGAGAGAAGTTTAGAGAGAGAAAGTAGAGAGGAAATAAGAAGGTGAAAGACTATCCTTTGAAACCAAATGATAACCAACACCCTCCTAACATGCTAGGAGGGTGGTATTTATAGTGCAAGCCAATAAGTGGCGTTGGGCTTTGCTTACTTAGGCTGGGCTTGGCTTTGTGTGGGCTAAGAGCCCAAAACACGGATAATATTAGATTCTAATCCAAGCCCGTTAAACCCGACTAGCCTATTATAAACTAAGAACAAATAAAACTAAGATGACCGATAACATTCTTGTTTGACTTAATAAAACTAAGGATAACAATCTCCCCCAATGTTGAGGTTATCTTCATTTGACTTTGGGCTTTGCCTTCTTTGGTCTTGTCTTTGTCTTTTCTTGTTTGTAATGGCTTTGTTCCTTCATGCTTTGTGATCTTGATCTTGATCCTTTGTCATTTGACTTTGAGTTCTTAAGATCTTTAATTTTGCATCATCACCTTGTCTTGAATCATCTTGATTTGACTTTTCTTGATCAACTTGTGCTTTTGACTGACATGCTCATACTTCTTGAAAGCTTGAAATATTCTCTAAATCATCAAGGCTAACAATCTCCCCTATTGAATATTTCTAAGGCTAACAATTCCTCATAAAGCGATTCTTGGTTTGAATTTCATGATCTTGTTCTTGAGGACCTGAGTCGCTGAATATGACATGAACTTGAGCTTTCTGACCGAATACATTCTTCATTCAATAGTAAAAATCTTGATACAAAATGTATGACTTTTAAAGCTTGAGTATGAGCACGTGGTTATGAATGTGATGCCGCTAAAATGAGGCTGCAACACTGTCGTCTAAACTTGCATTTATAAGGGTTAGCAATAACAGATATGGACGAATATGGCTTTGTTAATCTTCGAAGTTTAGTTGTAATAACCTCCGGTTTCCCGTTTTACAGTATAAATACTGTACATGTGACCAGGTAGATTCAATGAACCTCCTTGATAGGTTTCCAGTTGTACTAGCTTGTCTCATTATCGAAACATCTTAAAGCAGACAACACGATAAGAGTGAATAAGTTCGTTACTATCTTACTAATAGAGTCATTAATTCATTTACTAGACCAAACTCGATATCTAGTTAGCACAAGCTTGACTCATATAGAATCTTGCAAGTCACCTACCGTATAGCTGTTTGATGATGACACTAGAAGGATTTTCATTCGTCACTGTGAAACTTAAGAGTATAACTCTGAATGTTCTGGCAAGATCACAAGGATAATGTGTAGGACTCTTGTTATAACTTGTGAACATATTGGTGTTCAACAAGTGTATTTTGACTTTGTGTCCTAATGACATTTATATTGTTGATCTCTTCTGGCTCTAGACTCGATTTGTGCACTTTGATTTTAGTGATCGGAGGCTGGAGCTGACTGTGACAACCATGATTTGAGCAGGTTAGTTAAACCGTTAGTATTGACTTATGTGCCTGTTGCAATATATGGTGTATGTGATTCTTTGTGTTTATATGAGTTTATATAGGTTATGTGAGGTATTGGTAATCAATTCACTGAGTATGATCATCTCAATGAGATTGAAATAGTGGTGAAATTGGTTAAGTTCAATTCGTTCACTTTTAAGTGACAAGGAAATTATTATGGAGATTTAAGCGTTTCCGTGTTAAATGTGTAAGTATTATTACGTATACGTATTTTTGTGTTAGTAATCTAAGATAGATTTATATTTTTTAGTGGTAAGTTAAGAATAATGAAAAAATTCTACTTTAGGAAAGTTAGGTTGAAAATGAAAAGTTAAAAAGTTATTTTTAAAAGTCTAGTGAATTTCGTTTAAGCAAAAAGGTATAGTCAAATAAGTTAAGGTTTTTATAAAAATTTAAGGAAATACAAATAATTATATAATTAATAAATAAAAATAATAATAAAAAATATGTATATATATATAAAGGCCTAGTCGGCCGAATAAAAGGAAAAAAAAGAAAAGGAAAAGAAAAAAAAGAATTGTATTAGGAAACAAATTCATCTAGGATTACTTTAGGAGCCTATAAATAAAAAATAAAATAAAATCCCTAAACCCCTATTGTTGTTCGACCGATCCAGAAGAAAAAAAAATAAGAAAATTTTTAGGGTTGAAGGTATTTTCTAATTCTTTGTTTAATTCTAGTTCTTATTTTAATTCTTGTAATCTAAGTATGATGGATTAGGTTTAATCACGAAAATAAATTAAGGTTTTAAATTTTCTGGAGTTTATAGTTTAATGATGATTTTTCTTTATCATTGGTTCAATTGGTTTCGTGATTTGATCATGCGTTAGGGTCTAGATCGCCCGAATTAGTTGTTTAATTCACTGCAGAAAGTTAGGCAGTTTTGTAACGATCATAACTCAATCATAAATTATCAAATAAACAATTTACAACATACTAGATATAACCTTAGCGAGTCTACTTTCCAGCAAAGTTGGTCTCGTGAGTTTTTATGGTTGGGAGGTGGGTCAAAAGGTCATTACAAAATCAGTGTGTAAAACTGTAACGAATTTCAGTTGTGGTTTTGATTTTTCCAAAAATACTTAGACATCTAGTTAGAGTCTCTAAATCACGTGGAAGATATTTTATATATTGTGTGTGACCCCTAATTTTTTTCTAAGCCTATAATGAGGTTTAAATTGGTTATCTAATGTCATACTTTTAAGGGGTCAGATTCTGGATGAATTCTGGACACTTTGGATTAATGAATTTCTAAAGGGTAATAGCTTTGGGAGAGCTATGAGAGGTTCATAGGACATTATATGTAGTATGGTGAATTTAGGGTGAATTTGGAGGTGTTTTAAGTGGTACGTTTAGGACGAATGCGTAAGGAGTATAAAATTCTTGCTCCAAACGCAGAAAATCAAAGTGGAGCATGAAGTGTAAAAGGCAATATGTAGGAGTTTGAAAGGGTTAAATCAATATAGAACTATGGAGATAGCTTAGATAGTCCATCATAGTTTGAGGTTACATCAAATTGGGTTGAATGCTTAATTGATGGTAGCTTATGTGTGCTTAATTGTTAGATTATCCTGAAGTGTTTTGTGAAGCTTTTGTTGGATTCTTTTTGGAAAGCTAACATTAGGTAGTTTCATAGCCCCTTTTTTATTTTTTATGTTTTCTTTAAGGTGAAAATGATGCAAAGAGTTTTGTAAATGTTTTAGTTACTGTGATAATGTGATTTAAAGTATGCATGGGCTTGAGCGTGATCGTCTCATGGCAATTTAAAGATTTTTTAGGTAGTAACGTGATCGTCTTATAACTGTATTGTTTTAGTGAACGTGATCAGCTAATTGTTGTTATTTTTGTGTAAGGATTGAGCGTGAAACGTCTCAATGATGATTGATGGTGATTGCAAGTCCGCTTGTAAGAGAGTATGCTGTATGTCCTGCTATATATGATTATATTTAACACGATTAATTGGACACTTAAAGGTTTGTTTTGCGTGTCTTAAACCCTATGACTCCCACCACCTTTGTGTTAATGTTTTTAGCATCAATTTTTTAGGTGAGCTTCATGAGAATACTGGAGTTAACGAGGTGGCTAGAATGACCGCAAGGATTTGTCATTGGAGATTGCTCCTGAGTTTGTTTATGTTTGTTGGCATGGATTTTGTTGAATTGATATTTGGATTTTTTTAATGTTCGTGAGATATTTGTGCTTGTAATGGTGAGACCCTTTTTCATTAATACAAGAAGTCGTTCTTTTGGTTTTCGGTATTGTCATGACACATTGTGTCTTTATTACTTAGTTATGCATTTAGTGTTTCTCTATTGTTGACACCATTGTGTTATGATGATATCCATGATGTTACGCCTTGTGTTTTCGCCTTGGCGGGGTGTGACATTCATTAACTTTTCTGTATCTTTACTCTGAGTCTTTTTCGGAAACTCAACCATCTTACTTGGTATAAACCTGTCCCCTAAAATGTCCAGTTCATCAACGAAATTTTCCCTCTCTTCAATAATCGCAATAAGACCAGCACATAACCCGTTGATCTCTCTTGCTAACCTTAAATCTTCACTGATAGCTCTGCGATAGTAGAGTATAAACATATCCTCCCATTCCGATGAATTGACAGTTTGATGTAGCTCATCACATCTTGGTAACGTTACCATTTGTTATCTTGCTTTAACTCTGAATGCACAACACAGTCTCCTAGCACCCTTTAAATAGAGGCAGCACAAAGCCACTTCAATAATACCAACAATTATTTACACATTACCCAAAAAGAGCTCACATTGTTGCACATGCACAATTTTTACTTTCACTATTACCATTTATCTATACCAATCTTAAACAAAAAATATTGTCAGGTATCATATCTTTTCTAAATACAACAGTTAAGAGCAAATTGCTACTCCATTACCCACACTTCTTCTTATCCCTACACATCACAATGCACACAAGGCCTTGATGTTTGTTACTAAATCTTTGTTTGGGTGTGTTTAATCCAACATTTAAAAGTGACCGTTTTGTCTATTATGATGGGACTGCAACAACAAGTTTCTGTATAATTAAAATTCTTTCTATGCTTACATATTATAGAATTGATACGTAATCACTAATAACTCACGCAGATTAATAGAATGATTATGATTACTTATATTTTTTACTTATGGGATCACTTTCTAAGGGAGCAATTTGTACTTTATAGCATGACCACCTGCTCTCTTCCAGAATGCAATCAAAACAAAAGCAACAAAATGTCTCATGCAACAACAACTAGAAGCCACATTTGCACTGCATACATGACACATTTGCTCTCCACTTATAGCAAAAAGGGCTTTACTTTTGTTAGATAGCCATTTGTCTTTTATGGCATAACCACATGCTCTTTTCTAGTGTGCAATCAACACAAAGCTAGATATGACATTTGTTGTCCACTTAAAGCAAAAATGGACAAAGCAAGGTGAAAAAATTAAATTGCATGATCAAATCATAATAGATTTCACTAAGTTTTGTTTTAAAATATACAGTTACTTAAAATCTGTGCTAGCAAAACTCGATCCAACACCCCATGCACCCTTTCAGTGTGCAATCAAAACAAATATACATGTGTTTCCCTCACACCACAAAGAGACAAACTATGCAAGATGTTTTATACTTAAATTGTATTACCATTTCAGAAACTATCGAGTTGCATTAATCACTTTACCACTTGATTTTAATTTGAAACTGAAATATAACTTTAGCTAAACTACACAATATTTTATCTCACACATTTCACACTACACATAAATCAGTCCATATATAACATTATTAAGCAAAATGAACAATCTTGCCCTTGCAATTTTATTAATCGCCACTCTTCTCTTTGTTTCCTCGACCACGGCCACCATCGTAGATAGCCTGACCCCTTCTCCACTGAGTAATCAAATTCATTCGTTTCATTTCATTTGTTAAAATGTACGAACATTATCAAAACAATAGTTGTTGCTTCTAAAAATCAAAACATGAAAACAACAACACCCAAACCGACATCAACAACGACGTCACAACAACAACAAAAATCACGAGTAACTTAGAATGACGCCCACTAAACATCTCGCAGCTGAGCGCGGGCTCCCCCACTTGTTTTAAACATGTAAAATATCTTAACACGTATAGTGATGGATTCATTTAGGATTTTAGAGAGAGAAATAGGTGGTTGGATGAACACTTAGAGAGAGAAACAAAGAAAAGAACAATAAGATTACTATGTGAGAAAATGAACAACCATGTATTTCTTACAAGCTAATAATAACTGTCATATAGGGCTCTTAGTCATGGCTTTCCAAGTGTCATTGGCCCTGATAGGCCTTCTAACATTAGCATATTGAATAATCTATGAGCATACGACGGATCTATAATCGGAAGTGACCGATACTTTTCGTATTCTTAACAATCTCCCCCTAAGGGAGGTCACTCCAATTTACAAAAACTTAAACCTAGCATACTATGCTTTGACTTTAGTCTTGAGCTCGTAGTCTCTAACTTCAGTCTTTAACTTATGAATTGATGTAGCGATCATTGACTTCAGGCTTTGACTTGTATCTTTGACTTGATATGAATGTGATTTAGAACTTCTTTGAGATCATCAACCAAGCATAATCTCTTATCATCATCTTGTGATCTTTTACCTTCTTGTGATCTTGTAACTTAAGGACCAACATGCTCATACTGTTCTTGATGTTGAAAGCGTGTGTAACCATCTTTCTTGATATTCTTTAACTTTAACACTTCGTCACTTTATGGAGGACGTACGGTATCAACTTAATACTTTGTCACTTCAAGAAAGACGTACGGTATCAGAGTAGCGAAAGTCTTGAAACATGTACTTGAGCTTTCATGATGTCTTTATATATGTCGGTCGAGTATGAGCATGTGGTATTGGCTTTTGACATTGTCAATCGGAAACTGCTAACCCCATCTCATTAGAAATCTGCATGAAAGGGTTAGTGATAAACAACATATACGGATGAAAGTGGCTTTGTCACTTCGTCGAATATGGTTGTAATAACCACGGTTCCCCGTTAATCAGTATAAATACTGCTTGTGATCAGGTAGAATTCCGAAGAATCTCCTTGACAGGGTTTCGCAGCTGCACTAGCCGTTCTCATTACCGGAGCGTCTCAAAGCAGACAACACGGTAAGAGTGAATCGGTAAGTTACTATCTTCCCGATTAAGTCGTCAATTCGTGTTCAGCTTTCCTATGTCCAGATACCCTTGTGAGGCTTCCCATGGACATAAGATTGAAAATTGATTTAGGAAAATCAGTCGGTGTGTTAAGATGCAAACGGTTTTTATAACACACCAACAGTTTTATCTTTTTCAAAATTCATTCGTCAATTCATAAGCTGGACCGAATCGATATCCAGTATCACAAGTTTGATCCGTGTAGGATCTCACAAGTCACCTACCACAGAGCTTGTTTGATGTTGGCTCTGGAAGGATTTCCATCGTCACTGTGAATACTTTTAGGCATCACTCTGATGTTCTGGCAAAATCACAAGGATAATGCGTAGGACTCTTGAGATATTTCTTGTTTTCACATTGTGTGAATCAGCAAGCATATTTTGGATAAGTGTCCTAATGAGATTTATGGATGATCTCTTTTATGGCTCTAGACTCGATAGTGCACTTTGGTTTTAGTAATCGGAGGCTGGAGCAGACTGCCACCTTTTCAATACCAACTAACTCGGAGTGAGAAAGTCAATAGAAATGTGTTTAATCTCTGTGAGAAATGAAACAAGAGTCTTTTGAGAGACCTTGAGTGGCTAGGAAGGGTTGTGCATTGCATCACTGGGTCCATGATGACTATCTTCAATACCAGACAACAACTTAGTGTTTCTGATAGCATATGTATTGACCCGGTTTCTGCCTAAGTGTAAGGAGGGCTTCTTTCTTTTCACCCTTTATCTTTACATTTCTTTTTAATTCTTTAACCCCTTTAATGCTTACCAAGACTTCATCACTAACACCTTGTTAGGTTTGTTCCAGTGTCAGCTCTGTCTTAGTCTGCATTATTCCCTTTTTCTCACTTTTTCTCCTTTTTATCATACCTAAGGACTTCTATTCTAACTAATGGAATGTCCCTGGGTAGATCCCTCCGGTTCTGGCTGGATTGTGGGAACGAATACCTAATCTTAACCATCTTATAACTCTAAGTAATTAAATACACGGTTAGTCTTTTGGTATTGTTCACAGCATAAAAACCATTTGAAAACATCGATCGAGGTACATTGTGATATAAATCAAAACATTTAGTACCTCGACGGTTTTACTTTGAAAATTTCTCCCCCTACTTATGTGCATTGATATTCGAAAATGTTTAGCACTTACGAGGAAGAAGCTGCACCAGAGTCATTAAGATCACTTTTTACAAGATATATATTTTAATCACATTTCTCCCCTTATCAAAAATGTCAAATCTCTTGATATTTTGGATATCAATTGATTCAAATATATGAAAATTATTTGGGGAGAAAAATGTTCATCTATATCTTATAAGCCATGATAGGAACATTTTAATGCTCCCCCTCAAATTATGAGGGTATGATATGGTGTTTGAGTACGTTAATTTGAAATTTTTTAAATTTACTAAAAAATTCTTGAAAATTCGTACTCAAACACTATTTATACTTGCCTATTATTATAAGTCTATACTACATATTCACATTATTCACAAGATAAGATTTGAGATTGGACCTGACGATCATACAGTACGAGTCATCAGTTTGTAGTCCATCTCGAGTTCCCGAGCACCAACCAATCGCTCCAGATTTCGAATGATCCTTCTTTCCCGCATCTGCTTGTCAATAAGCTCGACCATAAGCTCTGACCTCCTTTTGTTTATAGCAGGCCACTTTCTCTTTGACATTTGCTCGTTGTATCCCAGACGAAAATCGAGTATTCTGTGATGAAGCTCATCGCAAACAGTCTTGAGTGCCCCGTCTGAGAACTTGTACAGCTCATCAGCCCGCATCACTCTGTTTTGTTTGTTCAAGTCTTCATAGATTACTCCTGGTGGTTTGTGTATAAGCGTGAAAAAAATAGGGGGCGGTGGCTCTTTGAATTCGAATTTTAGGAAAGTGTGACTTCTGAGGTTCGGTGATGTTAAAGTTTCTTTCTGTGAGACTCTCTATACGGCAAAGCTGTAAACTATCTCTCTGACACGGTCTTTTGATAATAAGTACTTCTTATTAACATACGAATAGCGTAGCAATAGAAGCGTCAACATTGAATGTCGCGCGTCGTTGTCACTGGGTACTGGTGGAGACTCACGTCTTTGGGAGCCTAGGGGTTGGAGAGTGGGATATAAGACTTGTTTTGAAGCAGCAAGAAAGAGGATGGGCAGTTCTTCAATGTGTCGATTCAAGTGTGAGATCAATGAATTAGTAACCGCTCTTTAAATTTTGCTATAGAGGCCGTTGATGATATTCATGTTAGCTCTTTTCACGCACTACGTTATAACCATGAGCACTTTCCTTGACACTACCGAACTGATCACTAATCATTGATAATAGAAATTCCAATGATCTTTTGAGTAGGAATACACAATAGATGCTTGTGAATAACTTATTTATCTGAGATATATTACCACATAAACTTACGCCTTGTCGCACTCGTCATTGGCTTGATCCCTTTTTTGCATTCTTTTGTCATACCCATTATTTGAGTAGTGAAACTTTGTTCGCAAATGCTTAGAGGGACCAGTACTTCTAATTTTCTCTCCTTGCATTGCTAGCCGCCTATCTTCATAGATATCCAAGCTTATCTTTTTGCTCTATATCAAGAATTAGATTATGTCATTGAGTGTAAATTTCATCTCAGGAACAGATGATTTCAGGAATTCGTATGGGGGGGTTGGATGTCATTGTTGTAAGAAGTATTCAGCGCAATGGTTAGAGGAATGGGCCTGTAGCGAAACCTGAGATCAAGGTGTGAAAGGCTTGGTCAAGTCATAGGAGGGGGCAAATAAAACGATCTAACTTCTAAAGATTTGTTCTAAATTCAGAGTCTTGTCTGTTAATGCTTTGAAGGGCACTTTGTCCTCCTGTAGATATTTGTACTCAAGTTTCCAATGTTGGCATAGGAATAGTTGAGCATGTTCTCTTTTAAATAGGTTTAAAACAAGGTTCTAGGGTATAAGGATTTCTTGAGTAAGATGCTCCGTAAAAGAGGAAAGAGGGAACTAACTTGAGTCGCATTCGTAAAGCAACCATTGGAGAAGTTAAAAGAAAACGAGTAGTGGGCCATTAGTTCATAGAACATCGAATGTGATAAGGATCCTTTTGCAAGCAGATACCTATAACGGTTAAACAAGGCTGTTTAAGGTTGACCAGATTACAACAACTTGACGTAAATAGTTCCATTTTGGATCAGGAGTAGGAGGCCTTGGAGGTTGTTTGAACCAAGTGTCTCTAGAAGGTTTGTTGGTCTTTGGTGTTACATCATCTTGAGGACGATCAGCATCATTAACCACATCTTCATTTTCATTGGTCTTCAGATCATCCATTACCACCTCAATAATTGGTTCTTCAATCAGTTTCTTTGTAGTTGCTGACTTACCGGTTTTAGAACTTTTGGATGGAGCTTTACCTTTGGAGGTTTCCTTGGTGGTGGATGGTTTCATGGAAGACTCTGACTCTTTTATTCTTCTCCTCTTTGTCTTCTTACCCTGGTTTGGTCCAGCAGAAGGGTCATCCTTATCATCATCATCATGCTGTCTTTTGTGGTTCCTGACTGTATCAGCTACTCCATTATCCATAACATTTTCATCCTCAATCAAAGTTGTTAATACAAATATTCGTGCAAAAACAATATTTATATTTAATGATCTTCATGTTTTGATAATAACAAATATAATGTCATACTACGTAAAAGTTTACGTAAACAAGTTATTTAGTCGAAAGTTTACTTGACGCCGACAAATCACTTAAGGTATGAATATGACATTATTAAACATAGTTAATGATCAAAGAAAAATATTATCATTTGCATAAATCTTTTCTAATCAAATGATTTAAGTTAACACATGATTAATTATAAGCTTGTTATATTAATCATGTAAGACAAAATAAGATTAACCATAAGTGAAAACAATCTTTCCAAATCTTTCTAAATCTTCTAAAATCTAGAAAATCTTTCCTTATAGGTGATAAGAAATATTTTCTTCTACAAGAATCTATTAAACTAGTTTTAATAAGTACCAAACAATATTTTGTATAGATTTGGGGTTAATAAAAAAATAACAAATACTGTCCCAGCTCCACCCACGGATCCACCAAATACACTGGACGGATCCAGGGTATGGGAGATCCGTGAGTCGTACGTATCACTCCCCTGGGACATATTTGAATTTCAAAAGGTTGCCTATAAATACCAACCTCAAGATTTCATTTTATACACACCTTGACAAACATTTTCCTCGACACAATTTTATCTTTTGTACATTCTTTGATTATTATACTTGTTACATAATCCATTACCATGATCACTCATTCCGACGCATTATTGTGAAGAACACTTAAGCAGACTCAACGCTTCCAAGTGTTAATAGTTTAGTTGTGTCATCACGTTTGTGATAATTATTCATCATGTATAACATGTGTTGTGTTGTTGTGTGGTATCATAAAGCGTATGATGGTTAGTTATTTGAGCCATAAAAACCTAAGGTGTTAGAATTGATTCTATCTTGAAGTAGAACTCGGTATTTAGCTTAATACCGGAAAAAGTGTAAGCAACGTGCATGATTTTCTCCGCCTAAAGGGAGCTTGTTGACATAGTGAATATAACTCTCAAGTTGGGTACTTGGGGAGTGGAGGAGGGCGAAGAGGAGCTTCATAGCTGAACCACTATAAATTATTGTGTCATCGGTTTGATTTTTCTTATCTTTACTTGTTCATATTTCGTTGATTGTTTATTTACTTATTGCATCACTATCATATACACTTGTGTATATCTATTCAATTCACATAAGTCGACAATCTAAGTTTTAATTTTAAAATGGTAAAAACTATTCAACCCCCCTTCTAGTTTCCTCAATTGGTATCAGAAGCCAAGGTCTTAACGTATATTATATATTAAAGCTTGCATCGATCTATGGATTCAGATAAATATCTAGAAGGGAAATCTATGCAAAGACCACCTCTTTTTGAAAGTGATATTTTTATTTATTGGAAAAATAGATTTGAAACTTATGTGAAAGCAGAAGATTTAGATCTTTGGCATATTATCTTGAATGGTGATTTTCCACCGCTTGCTAAAAATGAAGTTACCTAAATTTTAGAGGTTGTTCCTTTTGAACAACAAGATGATGATCTTAAAAAGAAACTTG
Organism: Tanacetum coccineum; assembly: GCA_026074375.1. NCBI lineage: Eukaryota > Viridiplantae > Streptophyta > Magnoliopsida > Asterales > Asteraceae > Tanacetum > Tanacetum coccineum. Next base: position 28,799 of record BQNB010038491.1, on the reverse strand, counting down.
CTAAAAATAATGAAGCTAAAATGGTTCTTTATAATGCTTTACCTAAAAAGGAATACGAAAGAATTTTTATGTGTAAAACGGCTAAAGATATTTGGCAATCGTTGTTAATCACACATCAAGGTATAACGCACGTAAATGGGATGGGGGGGGATAATAAATTGATCTTCCTTGTTCAACAATATATACAATTTACTATCTTTGAGAAGAAGAATCATTGATACTGCGGGTTTGCTAGATTTAACTACCAATTCTATTACTAGTCTTAAAGCTCTTGATGAAGGTTTCTCTAGCAAGAACTATGTTAGGAAGTTTCTTAGGGCTCTACATCCTAAATGGAGAGCAAAGGTCACGGAGATTGAAGAATTGAAAGATTTGTTATCACTAGCTATAGACGAGCTTATTGGCAATCTAAAAGTACATGAAGTAGTCATGGAAAAGGATTCCGAAATTTATAGAGGCAAAAAGGAAAGAGTTAAGTCTATTGCCTTAAAATCTAAGAAAGAGTCTAGCGATGATGAAACTTCGACATCTGGAAGCGATGACGAAGAATATGTTTTGGCCGTAAGGAACTTTAAAAAGTTCTTTAGAAGAAAGGGTAAATTTATTCGGCAACCAAGAGAAGAAAAGAAGTCATTCCGACAAAGAGATGAGAAGAAAGGAAAGAGTGACTGGAAATGTTTTAGATGTGGTGATCCAAATCATCTCATTGGCGATTGTCCAAAACCATCTCGCAACAAAGATCAAAAGGCTTTCATTGAAGGTTCTTAAAATGACACCGAAGACAAAACCAACGATGAAACTTGTCTCATGGCTCAATCGTCGAATGAGGTAACTCTTAACTCTTCTCATTATAGTGATAATGCATCTTCTCTTGATAATGATAGTATGCAAATAGAATACGATAGCTTATGTGAAATTAGCTTAAAAATCATTAACAAGAATAAAAATTTAAAAACTAAAAGAGATCTTTTAGAATTTTTTTTAGAATTGAACGAGAAAATTAAGAAACTTAAGAGAAGTAAAAAAGTTGAGATTACATGTAAGTCATGTGAGGAACTTAAATTGAAAAACGCCAAACTTAAAGAAACTCAAGTTAAATTTGATAAAAGTGCTAATTGGTTAAGAGAAATGCTAAACAATCAAAAGTCACCTAGTTACAAAATAGGTCCAAGATTTGATAGCGATAAAGCATCAACAAACGGAACTAAAACCATGAGTTTTGTTGGATCGTCCGCTGAAAAAGGGACGGACGGATCCACCATAAAGGTGCACGGATCCACCTTACTTAGATCCGTGAGTCGCAACTATGGCAAAAAGGGACAGAACACGTTTTTAGTTCACCTATGTCTTCTAGATCGAATTTTGTTATTACTAGGAAGAAACTAATACATAATAGCATTGATGAGTCAAAGAAACCGTCTTTAAAACCATCACCTAAAAGCGGTATAAGTTATGTTAAAACCGAGTCTAGATCGAAAACACCTCCACCTAGAAGAAACATCTCTTCTCAACCAAGATACTACACACCTCAATCTAGGAGAAACTCTAGACAACTAATTCATCAAAACTTCTACCATATGAATTGGAACAACCAACAAAATCAAGGCTTCGTACATATGGGAAATTGTATCCCATTTCAATATCCCAATCTGTGGAAACTAGAAGGGGGGTTGAATAGTTTACAAGTTCTTTAGCGTTTTAAAAGTTTACTTTCAAAAATATTTAGATCCGAGTTATATGTTTAACCAATTCACAATATGAACAAGCACTAACTATCTAAACTAGAACTAGATAACAACAATAATAATGTAAAGAGATAAGGAAAGAAACAACCAAACCAAGACACCAAGATTTTATAGTGGTTCGGCTACGAAGCACCTCTTCGCCCTACTCCACTCCCCGAGTATCCGACTCGAGATTTCACTATGTCAACAAGCTCCCTTTAGGTGGAGAAAACCGTTTACACGTCGCTTACGTTATTTTCCGACACTAAGCTAAATGTCGAGTCCTAATCTTAGCTAGAACCAATCTACCACTTCACAAGATATACACACTCACAAGATCTACACTATCGGATCTACACAATATCTGAATCACACAAATACACAAGATAATTACAATAGAGATTTGGAACTTAGAAGAAGAGAGGAGAGATCACTAATCAACACTTCGTTTCTTGGCGAATACGAGTGTTCTTCTCTTGCACTTGATAGAGAGGAAAGATGAGATGAAGAAGATAAGATAAGATCACTTGAAACAAGATCTAAGTATGTTAGTGATCAAGATATTTAGTGAGAGAAAGAAGTTTTAGAGAGAGAAAGAAGAGACTGAAAAATTTCGTGCAAAGAGGAATGATTTTCAGCAAGGGGTGGACCAGTATTTATAGACAGGAGAAATTAACGGTCACTGGTGGCGGTCCCGGCGGTCCCATATATATAAGGGGGCCGCCAGGCCTATAAGGGGGCCGCCACCTAGACTCCGCTCCCTTTTTTGTCTTTTTGTGGGGAAGGTTGTATCTGGTGTAGAAGCTTCCGTTTTGGGGGGAAAATTTGAATTTCAAATTTTAAGTTTTTAATAAAACTTTTCTTTTAATTAGAAAATATTTTGTATAATTAATTTTGTGAAAATCTTTTAAAATGTAATGGATAAGAGAAAAATATTTTCTTGATCACTAATCATGCTTAATGATTTGTTTGTTCATACCTTAAGTGATCACTATTCTTAGAAATGGAATTTTACGATTAATAATTTGTAAACGTTTAATTTTATCGTAAACGTTTTTACATTTTGTTATTATCAAAACGTTGAGAGGTCGAATGTCGTAGTCGATAAGAGCTTGTTTCATCCATAGTGCTTGTTGACATTCCTTTCTGGCACTTACGTATACGGCTTCGGTCGTGGATATAGCAAGAGCGGTTTGTTTCTTTGAGAACCACGATGTTAGACAACATCCTATGAACGTATAAATTCCGCTAGTGCTTTATTGGTCCACATTATCTCCCGCATGATCAGAGTCGGTATATACTACGGTTTCTATGTCGGTCCCCTTAGGATACCATAATCCTAAGTGCGTAGTACCTTTAATGTATCAGAATATATGCTTAACCGCTTCAAGATGAGAGGTTTTAGGATCTTCTTGGAAGCGTGCACAAAGGCAGACACTAAACATGATATCGGGCCTACTTGCCATTAGGTAGAGTAGATTACCTATCATGCCACGATACTTGGTACTATCTACCGACTCACATGCTTTATATTTCGTGAGTTTAGTATCCAAGGACATGGGGGCTTTCATTGGTTTAGAATCTTCTAAGCCAAATTTCTTAAGCATTTCTTTAATATATTTAGATTGATTAAAGAAGATACCTTCTTCCATTTGTTCTATTTGTAGTTAGGAAGAAGTTAAGTTCACCCATTATGCTCATCTCGAACTTGTCATGTATGATTTTGGCAAATTCATCACACATGTCTTGATAAGTCGATCCGAATATAATGTCATCGACATATATTTGAACAATGATAAGATTTGAACTTTTCTTCTTAGTAAAAAGAGTGTTAGCTACCATTCCTATTTTATATTCATGTTTAATAAGGAAAGCTTTTAATCCATCATACCAAGCTTTAGGTGCTTGTTTAAGACCATACAAAGCTTTCTTTAATTTATAAACATGATCAGTTTTTAAAAATCAATGAATCCAAGAGGTTGTGCCACGTATACCTCCTCATTGATAAAACCGTTCAGGAATGCACTTTTTACATCCATTTGGAATAGTATAAAATCTAAGGCATAAGCATAGGCTAATAATATTCTAATAGACCCAAGTCTAGCAACTGGAGCATAAGTTTCATCATAATCGATGCCTCTTATGGTTGTAACCTTGAGCAACTAACCTAGCCTTATTTCGAGAAACAACACCGTTCTCGTCTAATTTATTTCTAAACACCCACTTAGTTTTTTTAAATTGGTCATATTCTAGGTTTGAAACTAACTCCCAAATGTCGTAGCAATAATTGATTTATCACCTTGCATAGCGACTAACCAACTTTTAACACCTAAAGCCACATTCACATTCTTAGTTCTATAGTTATATAAAACAAAAAAGTTACATTGTTTGAGCTTGTACCTAATCTCCTATCCACAGAGTGGGGAATTTCAGCAATCATTGCAAGACAAATTTTTGTCTTTAGCTTATTTCCTAACTTCAGCTCAATATAAGCCTGTTCTTCATAATACCTCTATCTATGACTTTTACGCGCCCTTAGTAATTTTCATCTATCATGTTCAGAGAAAGTTAATCTACACTTATTTATCCTAAAATATTGGTCCCTATACTTAGCGAAAGTTAATCCTAATAATCAACATGTTCTACTTATCTATATTAGAGAGTCATTAAAATCATACCTTATGCCAATTAATGTTACGGCGTAAGATTACTACCCAAAATGATGTTACCTCCATTGTATGCCTTGTAAGTGGAGAAGACTTTCGGTTACCTGCCAAAGTTAAGAGCATCGCTATCCTTTAATCCATTCGTCGGATCCAAGTAGACTCGCAAGGCATATCTATCAATAAAAGATACTAACTCAAATATTTGGTCCCCAAATTCCTCCAAGGGTCAAGTTGTTAGTGCTAAACCTCCCTTGCATTGAATGCAATTGGTTGGATGTGGAAATAGAAGACACATTTTCCCATGGTATCAACTTTGAACAAATAAAGTTGTTCCAAGTTACGGGAAATCCATGGGGTTGGTTTTGTCGACCAACATGTCTTTTAGGTTGTGGTGTTTTAGGACGAGAATAATTATTATTGACTCTTCTGGGAGGTGAAGTTTTAGATCTAAATTTAGGTTTTAAAAATCCAACTCCGGGTTTTGATAGTGGCTTATAGAATTGTTTAACTTCATTGTCACTAGCAACGGGAACTTTGACTTTGTTTACAATTATGTGTTTTGGTCTAGGACCCAAAATGGATTTTTGAGAAGTCACAGTTTTCTCAGATCCAGGTGTAGCTGGCGGCGGTCCCATATTTATTTTGTGGGCCGCCAGATCATTAAGGGACTGCCTATAATTATGGGACCTCCATCAGAACACGTCTTTTTCTAAGCTTTCACAAATTTTATTTCCTTAGTTCCACTAGATGATGCTTCAAATAAATTAAACCCTAAACCTAATTTATCACCGGAGGGTTTTTGATTACTTAACATTTCATTTAAGCACTGTGTACTCTTTTTTGAAATTTGTTTAATCTAGTAGATTCTTCTTTGAGCTTTTCATTTTCAATTTTAAGTGTATGACACTTTTCACAATCGATATCAACTCCCTTGTTTTTCTCGAGTGTGGATAATTTATCTTTTAATTCTCTAAGCTCATTTTCTAGACTATTTCTAATAGCTTTTAACCTTTTGTTCTTAGTGATTATCATTAAACTCATTTTGCACAATTTATCATATTCATTGTCTAAAGCTAAATCATCAATTGATGAGTTTTCATCACTAAAGTAAGAAGATTCGGAACATACCTCATTTGGTGCTTGAGCTACAAGACATGTCTCGTCTTGGATCTTTTCATCATCTTCTTCACCGCTATCGCTCCAAGAACCTCCAACAAATGCTCTTTGGTTCTTGTCTCTCGGTGGCTTTGGACATTCTCCAATAAGATGATTTGGATCTCCGCATCTAAAGCACTTCCTTTCACTTTTGCCGTTTTTGTCGTCTCGGCTTCTTTGAAAGGTCTTTTTGTCGTTCCGAGGTTGTCTCACGAATCTACCTCTTCTCTTAAAGAACTTCTTGAAGTCTCTTACCGCCATGGCGTACTCTTCGTCTTCACTACCGGAAGTCGAACACTCTTCATCACTAGATTCTTTCTTAGCCTTTAAAGCAAGAGATTTCCTTTCAACTTTTGCTTTGACTATTTCGGAATCTTTCTTGATGATCATCTCATGGACTTTGAGGTTTCCAATGAGCTCATCAAGAGATAGTGATGTTAAGTCTTTCGACTCTTCAATCGCCGTGACCTTTGCTCTCCATTTAGGATGTAGAGCCCTAAGAAACTTCCTTACGTAGTTCTTACTAGAGTAACCTTCATCAAGAGCTTTAAGACTAGTAATAATAGTATTAAATCTAGCAAAAGCACTATCTATAGATTCGTCTTCAGAAATGACGAATTGTTCATATTGTTGAACCAAAAGGTCGATCTTATTATCTTTGACTTGGCTATTACCTTGATGGGTGATTAACAAAGTTTTCCAAATTTCTTTTGCCATATTACACATGAAAATTCGTTCATATTATTTTCTAGGCAAAGCATTGTAAATAACCATTTTGGCTTCATTATTTTTCGTAATCCTTCTTTTAAGATCATCGGTTTATATTTCAAAAGGGACAACCTCATCAAGTTTGGTTTCTGGATTTTGAATAATGGGTTGAAAATCACCATTGGTAATAACATGCCAAAGGTCTAGATCTTTTGATTTAACATATGTCTCAAATCTATTTTTCCAATAGACAAAACTATCGCTTTCAAAAAGTGGTGGTCTTTGCATAGATTGCCCTTCTAGATATTTGTCGAAATCCATAAATCGATCCAAGCTTTAAAATACAATATATTTTAAAAATCTTGAGTGACCTTGCTCTGATACCAATTGTGAAAACTAGTAGGGGGGGCGGTTGAATAGTTTATAGGTTAATTGACCAGTTTAAAATTCTTTGCTTATAAAATGGTTTGATTCGAGTTATATGTCAATCAATCAGCAATATGAATTACAACAAAAACTATCTAATGTAATGAACTAAATGAACAAAAATAATATAAAGAGATAAGGAAAGAAACGATCAAACCAAGACACCAAATTTATAAGTTGGATTCGGTAATAAGCACCTCTGAATATTTTCTTGCTAGTGTTCTCTTACTTATTTTATTTTAATCTTGTTGTATTATTGTTTTCCTCTTCGTTTTTTCTACTTCCACTCTATAACCCCGAGTACTCCACTCGAGATTTCACTATGTCAACAAGCTCCCTTTAGGCGGAGAAAACCATTTACACGTCGCTTAATTTCTTTTCCGACACTAAGCTAGATATCGAGTCCTAATCTTAGCTAGAACCAATCTAAGACTTCACTAAGTCTTTACACACTCATAAGATATATATACCCTTGGATTGACACACAATCCAAATCATACCTATACACAATTTACACACTTGGATCTACACACAATCCAATTTACACAACAACACTAAATATATGTAATGAAGATTTGTGATCTTGAGGAGGAAGAGAGAGATCACTTGATAACAATTCGTATGTAGAAGAATACGATTGTTCTTCTCTTGCACTTGATTAGAAGAAGAAGAAGAAGAAGAAGAAGAAGGGAGGAAGAAAGAATTAATCACTTGAAACAAGATTAAGATATGTTAGTGATCAAGATATGTGTTTTAGAAAGAAAGGAAGAAAAGAGAATAACAGATCTGAAAAAATTCGTGGCAAGAGATTGTGTTTTTCAGATGGGGTGGCCTAGTATTTATAGGGACAAAAAAATGACCGTTGCTGGTGGCGGTCCTGGCGGTCCCTTATATATAAGGGGGCCGCCAGGCCTAAAAGGGGGCCGCCACTAGACTCCGCTCCCTTTTTTGTCCTTTTGTGGTGAAGGTTGTATCTGTTATAGAACCTTCTATTTTGGGGGGAAAATTTGAATTTCAAATTTTATGTTTTTAATAAAACATTTCTTTTAATGAATAAATATTTTGTTTTTATATTTTTATAAAAACACATTTGTAGAAATGTAAGGTTTAAGGAAAATATTTTCTTGATCACTAATCATGTTTAATGATTTGTTTATCCATACCTTAAGTGATTAATCTTAGAAATAGAATTTTATGATTAGTAATTTATAAACGTTTAATTTTATCGTAAACGTTTTCACATTTTGTTATTATCAAAACATTGAGAGGTCGAAAAATATAAATAACGTTTTTAGACATTATTTGTATTAACAATCTCCCCCTTTTTGATGATGACAAAACATAAACTCATTTAGTATAAAAATAGAAGTTTATAAATTATTAATGAGTTTAATTCTATTTCTCCCCCTTTTTGTCGAATCCAAAAAGGTTGATCGTCGAGTCGTAGTAGAGAGAAAGAAATCGACGATAAAAGACTCCCCCTTGATGTAAGCTCCCCCTTGTTCGGGGCACCAAGGGATCGATCTTACGATAATTTGTTTGCTACAAAACAAGGTTAGAAGTACAAGTGCAAGCAAATATGGCATGACAAATATCTTAAGAGTATAATCCACACATTTAAAAACTCATAAAGTAAAGTGCATTTAAATTCATAAAGAAATCATATATAGTCACAAGGACAATATATATGATGATACAAGCATGAGATAATCATAACTAAAACACAACATATTAAAGCATAATATTGATGTGGATATGTGCAGGTTCTCCAACATTAGTTTTACCGTACACATCAGTAGGTTCAAAGCATTGATGGGAAGCAATATTGATGTGGGTATGTACAGGTTCTCCAATATTTGTGTTACCAAACACAAGTAGGTTCAAAGTATTGTTTCTTAGAAAAATTCGTTGGTTGATACTCTAACAACAGTTACTTTTGTCAAACATACCCTTAGTCTTCATAATTAAGGACGTTCGCTTACCGTAAGAGGCTACTATCAAGGCAACTAAAGGGGTGTAGGCAACAGTGAATATGAAAATGTAATGAAGATGGTATGCAAAAGCCTAAAGCACAAAAACAAAGCATACAAACAACAAAAGCAAGAAATTTAGAATGCTAAAGGGCAACTATGAACAGAAACTTTCAATTAAGCAACATTTTTTGGGAAGCTATAATCAGTTGGCACAGGCAACGCGAAAGATGTAAATGTAACAAAGATGGTATGCAAAAGCCTCACGGGTAAGAACAAAGCATGCAAACAACGTAAGCAAGAAATTGGTTGGCAAAAAAATTACGGATCTAACAACGGTAGTAATCAAGTGAACAGTAATAGGCAACCATTAGCAAAAGTGTAAACCTGCGTAGATCGTCGCCGACGAACTCTGACATAATGATGTCGCAAGGGCAACCACTTCCTTCTAGAAAAATATGGAATGACACGAAAACAAATGTTAAAAAATGCATAAATAAAGATTTAGATTTATATAAGTGACATGATAGGGATTAATTAAACTTAGACTAGGTTATTAGATTGGATTACCAAGATTATAGGATTAGTTTCACAAGAAAAAAATCAAGTATAGTTCGCCTTTAGACAGTGTATAATTTGCCTATGTTAAGCACCTACGTATAGTTCGCCTATTTTAAGAACTTATGTATTGTTCGCCTGTATTAACTCAGATGTATTGTTCGCCTATGTTAGATGTATAGTTCGTCCATTCAAACTAAATTTCAAGATTTTACATCTTATCAAACATCTAAAACCATTTAAACATGAACATGTAGCATCAATAAATCATTTTAACACTTTTACATCATGAATTAACCACAAAAATCTTAATTTATGTCTTGTTCGACCCATAAGAACATGAAAACCTAAAGGATTCAAGATTTCTCACACAAGCATGTTAAATAAACACACAAAAGCATTCAAACATTCATTATATCAGTACTCAACCCAAACCCGTGACTTTTTTCAAGTTCTTGCCCATTTTCACCTTTTTCGACATCAAGAATCAATCAAAGCATATGAATGAGTTATCCCCACCAAAAGATACATAACATACGACTCTCAGATAATTGTGAAATTATTTGGGGGAAACCAAAAGATACATAACATTACGACCCCCACAATCTTTCGTATTCTTAGTATTCATTGTTGTTGTAACTGTTGTTGTAATTGTCAGTATATTGAAGTTTGGAGGCAATTGTACGGGTGGCTCATACAAAGATGGGGAAGATTAGTGATGGAATGGTTTGAATGGAGATAGAATTCTTTGGTTTAAATTATAAATACCGCCACATTAAATATAGTAAACTAAATCTTATATATTAAGTATTAGATTTTCATAGCGCTTATTACCTTATTGGTTAACTTAAAGATTTAAACTTTCTCGTAGACATTGCAAAATTAAAATCAATTTCCAAGATCAACCGTTTGACCCACAAAGTCAAACGGTGATCAACAGCTACTTGTTTAATTCCAAACATCATTCAATCATATCGATATGTCCTAGCCTTTGTACTCATAATGACTTATGTTCTCTTGCAGAAGGAGGCTGCAAAGCCCGTGCTCGGAAAATACTATCGAGAACCAAAAAAGTCATGGACGCTACCTTTCCACCTACTAGGCGAACTAACAAGCTTGAAAAAAGACTGTTATGTTAGCGAAACTAGAGACGTCTTATACTACCAAATTGACCCAAAACTTAGCGGGAAAAAGTAGGTAAAAGATTACTGATTTATACATCGATTTTTGCTTGGATGACGACCCATGCGGTATCACAAGCAACATTATTTTGAAGAAGGAAGTGTTCGATAAATGATCAAGTCTTTGATACATGTCAATAGAGTTTACCGATACAAGTTTATTCTTTACCCTATTATATTTAATCTACAATTATTTTCTTCATGTTACATTACATTGATTTAGATGGAAGATATAAAATTAGGTAAACAGTTACGAAGAGGATGTGTTGACTTCCTCAGATGTATGATGCCTAGTCGAGTATTCCGGCCTTATACTATGTAAATGCAGTGTTAGCATAGCACATAGACATCTCAATGCTACAATATACTAACAGTTTCAATTGCTATCTTTCATGTTCTTTCCCAAGTTGCATACACACATTTGAGCCTCAAGCTCAAGCCCAAACTTATATAGGCTCGACTCCGAGTTATTATAGAGTTTTTCGAGCTTTTAAGTAATATATATGTTTTTTACATATATTATTATGTATATTTTAACGGTAAATATGTGAATTTATGAATAAATCAAGCTTTTTAAGCTGAGCTCGAGTCGAATTCAATTTTTATCTTGTATTTCAATTTTAATTGGTCTGAAAATACACCATTGCAATTAATTCGAGCTTTTCGAGCTGCTTTTGGCCCTCATGAAAGTTCACCTGAATTAAAATTCTATTTAATTAAAATTGATTTCCAAAGAAACTCAACTTGGTTTTAATAGAAAACAGTTTATAAATATAAAATCTGTTAATAATAATTGATCCGATTTAACAAAAGTATTTTTAATTCTGTTACACATAATCTGTTTTAAGATTGTAGGAAAACATGTACACTTTTATTAAAATAAAATCAGATTATAATTAATAATTAATTAACAGAAAATAAAACAGAATAAATGAGGTAGAAGCAGAAGACAGACACTATAAACGATAAATAAGAAAAACAGTAAAATAGTAAAAGTACTTACTTGATCACCATCAAGGAAAACTCTTCGAGGCACGTGTTTGACACGCTTAGCACTAAAGAGCTGAGGCACGTGTTTGACACGCTTCCCTTAAAACAGATTCGCCGTCTGTTTCCCAGGGTACAACAGCCGAAACAGTAAGTTGTACTGTCGGACTTAACAAACTGCCTGGAATATCACCTTTCCAGATGTGTACTCCATAAGTTGGAAATCAATAATACTTATTGATTTGATGTGTATCAAAGCTATGGAATTAGGGCCTCTATTTATACACTATAGAGTCCTCACAAGTTTACTCATCCCACCGATGTGGGATAGAAAATAAACATAAATTCCTCTTTAAGCATGGTACCGAATGCCTAACTTTGAGACGCGATATCTCATTCACATCAACTCCATTTTGGACACATAAAAGTTCATTGCGAAGCTCTCTACAAGGAGAACGCAAACTTACAAACTATTACTTATATATATGACACATACATATAGATAATTGTGTCCAAAGTTGGTCAAAAATCACTTTGCCAACCAAATTTTCCAACAATCCCCCACATGAATAGAGATCGGTCGAATACACAAAAGTTTTGATGAAATTCCAACAGTTGAGTCTTGCATAGGATAGGTAGGTGTGACCCTTTGAACCTTCCCTTGTGAGATGCACTTAGTCTCCTAGATCTGAGTAGACGCGATGTCCTTGAACTCAGCCTCTGTTTACGTAGACGACATTACACACTCACACAAGACTCTCCCTGACACTGTCAAGTCCTCATAGTCATGTTCATTATGGTCCTGAACATTAGCCTGGTTCTGCAAGAGCTCTTAGGAATTACGCCCCCCATATTTCCCTTTGACTCATACCACATTTCCACCAGGAAATAATGATCTTCCCTTTGATGCCGAATCCAATCTTCTAGAATTAGAATATTTGCTTAACCATGATCCTATCAAGGATATGGATTCTATTCTCGAAGATTCAGTTGATGAAAATTCTCTTGATGATACCATCTCCGAGGAGTTCGCCGATGAACTCGCTCCTAGTGAATCATTTCCACTAGGAATTGATGATATGACTCCAGAAGACGTTATTAAAGAAGAGAAATGTTTGCTTACTCAATCTCCATTAGTAAACTATTCTCTCGATAACGATCTTATTAATACCATTCTCAAGATGTTCACCGATGAACATGCTCTCGATTACTCATCCCCACCATTATGGGATGATTATGATGATGACCTTTTTGATCGTGAGACTGTTAATGATGATACTTATGATGATCCATTTGACTTTAAGGAAGAGAAAATAAAAGATTCTAAAATCTTGATTGATGAACTTGATCTTCCTGAATCAAATAATGTCCTTCCTTTTCTTGAGTGTGACTCAGTTTTCTATGAGGATTTTCTGAGGTTGATGCTTTGCCTTCGACCAACAACGAGGATAATGAATTTAATCCGGGTATACTCATTCATGAGAACCTCTTTGAAGTCACCAACTTTGCAACACCGGATAAGAATGTAAAGAAGACCACTAATTCTTCTTTAATTCTTGAGGATTTTAATCCTCCTCTTTATGAACTTCCTTTCCACAAAGAAGTTCCCGGGCTAGGAACTTTACTATTGTTTTCACCCGAAAATGAGGAAAAAGTCTACAACCCTGGGATTCTAACTTCTAAAAGAGTTCATACCTCTCTTCTCCTGGAATTATCTCATCGGGGCACTAAAGCTTTCAAAGTTACCAAATTTCTTGAAAGCTCGATGGAGATTTTTCCTTGCTCTCACCAAGAGGACATCCGAGTCTTGGATGTTCTGTGTCTCCACTTCTACCCCCCTTGACAAACTCAAGTATGGGGGATTGGGTCAAGCTTAGTGACCTAAAACAAGCAACCCATGCTTATCCTAGTATAATCGTAGTAGTAGTAGTATGGTAGTAATGAATAAGTGTTTTTTGTTGTTATGAAAAGGCTCGCCTTTTTCCTTTTCCGTGTTTTGTGTTTTGTTTGTAATTGTAATTGTACAGATGTCCCCGGATTTTTTGAGCCCTCCGTGCTCGCGGTTTTTGTCCTTTGATCACAAGAGCTTCACATCCTCAGCTTCATTTTGGGAATCCGATATCCAAATCTTATCGACTAACGTTTATCTTTAAGCATACTTAATAAACGGCTTAGGATTTACGTAGAGACCCTTCATAAAACATTGAGGATAATGTTTAGTCTTAGTATGGGGGGATCTTTAATTTGATTGTGCCTACAGCCGTTGTCTTCACGTAAGCCCGTTTTTACTACCAAATTTTTTAAAAAATACCAACAAAAAAATATATGAAAAAAAATTAAAATTTCCAAAAATAAAATAAGTGTTTTGTCACAATTTTGACTTTCCTGCTGGGTAGAATAAGAATAAATTTTGACTCGATCGAGCGTGTTGAGCTCTAGCTTGTTCCTTAACTTTTAGACTAAGCGTTCGCAAATCCTCGCGAAGAACGAAAAATGATAGTGTTAAGTAGAAGTTGGATGCTAAGCAAGGATTATTTGGAAATCTTAAGAGCTCATAAGTGTAATTTGTCGCTTTTTCTCCCATAAGATCTTAATCGGACTAATATTACGTGCTACTTTTGAAAATTAAACTTAAATCAACAATTTTTGAAAATTGAAATGTATCAATCTTAGTCTTAGTTCAAATTTATACTTAAATTTTCCAAAAAGAAGTATTTTCTATATATCGCAAAATAAAGTGAAAAAAAATGAGAAAATGAAAGGAAAAATGAAAAAAATAATGAATAAGGCAATTATATAAACCGTGGGCTAATAAAAGTTTACTGCCTCTTGCCGGCTCACAACCGATGTGGCAGTCTTCTAAAAAAGGCCCATAGTAAGAATAATAATCCGAAGCCGATAAAAGTTTGCTGCATCTTGCCGGCTCACAACCGATGTTGCAGCCTTCTAAAAGGTCGAGGGTTACAATTGCATCATAGTTATGTTTAATGTTAAGTATGGTTTAATAAATATATGGAAAATCCTTTTTCTTAAATTTAAATATGCTTTTGAACTAAGACTATTTTATGATTACATTAATAAGATATGTCTAAACGAGAAGCCTAAGAGTTTTTGAAACCTAAGGTCCGTGAGTCCCGATACTAGTCTCTGTGAGGTGTCAAAAGCCTGGTCACTTAGCCGATGAGGTTGGGATGTGCCAAGACGAAAGTCGCTACATGGGATGATCTCGCCTTCAAACTCAATATTCTCGGGTGAAACGTGAAGCATAGAATTTTGCATAATAAACGTTGATCCATGGTTGAAATTCGAAATAGCACAGTCACCTAAATATAATAATTGCCGGGAGTGAAAAGTTTACAAGTTACAAATATGAGTAGTGTTAGCATCTATACTTGTACTTAACAGTGATTTTGTTTTAAGCTTGGTTTGGAATAAGTGAAAAGTCGAGGACGATGAATTTATCCATTTTGGGGCATTTTAGATTGAAAAATGCGTCCTTATTCCAATGATACCCAAATGTTAAGAATGAAAGTCCAAATAATTAGTTAGATATTGCTATAAAGAAAAGGTAAAAACATGAGAAAAAAAAATACAAATATTAATTATGTTATGTTTAGAAGTAAATATAAAAAATGGTAAACATGGGGCTTTTCGAAGCTATTGATTCTTTATTTCCCCTTGATGAACACTTAGCTATATTTCAAGGTTATTAGTCGAGGGGGATCAAGATTCTTAGTTTTCGTAAGTACTTACTTCATAGCATTGCGTGAGGACACGCAATAGTTAAGTATGGGGGATTTTGGTATGTGCTTAATTACACATACCCTTTTCCATTAAAATTGGACTTAAATGACCAAAAACGTGCCAAAAATACCTTGTATTTGTATGTTTTCATTTATATTGTGCAGGAAATGGATATCCAACAAAAGGACGAAAAATCAAGCAAAAACGGATAAAAACCAAGCACAGAATAGAAAAGCGTGGAAAAGCCAAAGTCAAATCAAAGTAAAAGTCAACCAAAGTCAAAGTCAACCCCATGAAAAGACAAAGTCAAATCGAAGCCAAAGTCAACAAAAGTCAACCAAATGGTCAACTAAGAAAAGTCAAAGTCAAACCAGAAGCCAAAATCGAAGAATAATTAATGGGCCCACCCGAACCCATCGAATGGGCCAGATAAGCCCATTAGTATATTTAAAGAAGACTTAAAACCCATTTTTTATTCCAAAAGCCTAAAACCCCTAAATACCCTATGCGGCCCAAAACCAAAATCAATACCAAGGCCCCAAACCCCATTAATTCCCCCCCCCCTGTAACAACTTAACACCCCAATACCTAAATCTGTTAAATATTTTATTCACTTCAAGACCACCACTTGCAATTACACCAAAAAAAAAAATTAACCCTCAAGGGCATAAACTGCCAATGCCCCAAACTTCATATACACTACAAGGACTTAAAATGAAATAACTTAAATCAAGTGGAGGGACTAAAGCTGTCACATTTTTAAACTTGTGCCCTGCCAGAAACAAACAGAGTATTGAACAAACACTTCCTGCCAAAACCTTGTTAGTACTATTCACTATCGTTTTCACCTTGAAACCTGCAACTACACAACAAAACCCTCAACCCCACTCTCCCTCACCTCACAAACCAACAAGGATAAGCTGGCAATCCATTGTATGCCTATTGGCTAATGAAATTGAAGGCTGTGATGACTTTGTTTTGGCTCCAAGAAAAATAAATGGCTAAGATCACTTTGTTATCCCTCTCACACAAGAAGCACACCAACAAATCTGTGCCTATGAAGAAACACAAGCCTGGAAGACTAGTTTAGTATAAATAGATCCTTATGTATCTTAGATTAGTGTGTCGAATTTTTGTATCAAGACAAAAGCTTGTAACAAGGTTTGTACATCTTAAATATATGATATTTTTAATTACTGTCTAATAAAATTTCAGTCATATTACTTCCTTGTCATTTTAAATTCTTGTTTTTAAAATTATTGCAAATTACTGTTTTCATCTACATATCTTGTCATTTAATCTTTTTGTCTTTGAATACCTGTTTGTTAAGCTTAT
Organism: Tanacetum coccineum; assembly: GCA_026074375.1. Taxonomy (NCBI): domain Eukaryota; kingdom Viridiplantae; phylum Streptophyta; class Magnoliopsida; order Asterales; family Asteraceae; genus Tanacetum; species Tanacetum coccineum. Next base: position 12,345 of record BQNB010038491.1, on the reverse strand, counting down.
TTATAAGCTTTTAAGTTGTTAAAAGCCTTTTTGTAAGCTCATTTTAAAGTCTGCCAAGTGTTCTAAACCCTTAAGGGGTTGTTTGGGTTAACTTTTGAAAACGGGTCAAATTGGGTTAAAGACCCATTGGGTCACTTGGTAATCTTTGTCAAGCTTTATTGAGTTAATTTGAATTTGTTTTTTTATGGTTTTTATAGTTTTTAAAACTGTTTTTAAGATTGTCTAAAAGCTTCTTTGAAACTGATATGACAAATCAATTTTAAAAAGATTATTTGATGAGTCTCTTGAAACCAAGATTTAAGACTAGTTTTTAGTGTCCTTTTAAGTGTATAATGCATTGGTTAGTTTTTCTTTGAGTCAACTTTTACTTTGCTCAAACCTGTCCAAAACTCAAAATTTTCACTTTTAAAGTCCTTTTTTTCAAATCAATTTATCAGATGGTTTAAATAGATTTTCACTTCTAATTCTTTGCATACAAGCTCTCTAGGAGCTTAACCCCATCTGTTTGGACTTTACTTTGCATTTTGAGCTTATCTTGTAGCTTATTCTCTGGCCTGCACTAACTTCCTTTTTCTTTCTGAAAACTCTACTGGTGCTAACAGCCTAGTTTACAAGCCCTTTTCCCTACTTATTTGTTTTCCAAATTTCTAGATTTTTGCAGTTTTAGGAAGCTCATAAGCTGAGCTATAAGCCCTAGCAGTTTTAAGCCTCAAGGAGTCCCTTAGAGTACTTAAATTTAAGCCCCTAAGTGCCAATTTGGACTGTTTGCTTGTAGTTTGTGACTTATAGCTTACCTTGGTTTTCTGGCTTTTCTGTCTATTCTTTTAAACTTATTTATTGATAGGATTGCTTATTAGGTTTAGGGTCCCTTATGTTTTAGCTTATCTTTTATTTTGGTTAGCTTAATTTGCCTTTTAAGCCAACAGTTTAGCTTAGTTTAGTCATTAGTTTAAAAATATAGAGTAGCTCTTAGTTGTTTCCTTAAGGTAATTTTTACGTTCTTTTATCTTTGTATTTGTTTATTATTAGCTTATTAGGATTTAGGGTCTTTTTGCCTTAGCCTAGTTTCTTTTGCCATAGCTTATTTAGCTTAAAAACCAACCCAACAGTTAGGCTGCTTTAGTTCTTTAGTGTAAAAGTGCTTGCTGCCTTCTTTTGATTGCTTATTTTCCCAGCTTATTGTGAGTTTTGAAAAAAGTTCATTTTTTAAATTTGCTTAATTTTGTGTCCTTTATAAGTTTTAAAAAAAGTTTTTATAAAAAGAGAGAGGCCCAAGCTCGAACCCTGGACCTCCCCCTTTATAACAAACGTCCCACACTCACACCCTCATAACCATTGTGCTTCAATAGCTCACCCAGCTATTGTTGCACAATTAATTCTCTTATACCCTTTTTTAGCCCATAAGCTGTTTTTGGCTTAATTCACTTAGGAAAAATAGAAATACTTTCGTAGGGTCTTTTTTGTAAAATTTTGTTTTTTAAAGCTCGGGGTTTCGGGCCCCGTTCTCGTTTTCTTCGTTTTTCAACTTTAAACATTCTTGTTTTAGGATTTTCTTTAAAATTTCTTTTAATTTAGTAATTTAGGATTATTAACTTTAAAAAAAATCATTTAGGGTTAAATTTTTGAAAATTTAGTTTTTTTTACTCGCGTTTTTACTTTCCCGTATAAGTTTTAGGTTTAAATCATTCTAGCTTTCGTTCCTAGGTTTTCTTTAATCGTTTTTGCATTTTAATTAGAAAAACCAAATCCAAATCTTTTTCATTCAAACATCAAATATCAAACCGACCTTCGACTTTCCAATTCACTGCTCGTTGGGACTACGACCCGGGAACATCATATACTACTTCCGGTTTCATTGATTCTCTTGATAATTATTCTTATTATATATATATAAGTATTATATATTTATTTATATAAAAAGGGTTAATCAAAAGGTAATCAATAATTTATCATATTCATTGTCTAAATCTAAATCATCAATTGATGAGTTTTCATCACTAAAGTATGAAGATTCGGAACATACCTCATTTGGTGCTTGAGGTACAAGACATGTCTCGTCTTGGATCTTTTCATCATCTTCTTCACCACTATCGCTCCAAGAACCTCCAGCAAATGCTCTTTGGTTCTTATCTATCGGTGGCTTTGGACATTCTCCAATAAGATGATTTGGATCTCCGCATCTGAAGCACTTCCTTTCACTTTTGCCGTTTTTGTCGTCTTAGTTTCTTTGAAAGGTCTTTTTGTCATTTCGAGGTTGTCTCACGAATCTACCTCTTCTCTTAAAGAACTTCTTGAAGTCTCTTACCGCCATGGCGTACTCTTCGTCTTCACTACCGGAAGTCAAACACTCTTCATTACTAGATTCTTTCTTAGCCTTTAAAGCAAGAGATTTCCTTTCAACTTTTTCTTTGACTATTTCAGAATCTTTCTTGATGATCATCTCATGGACTTTGAGGTTTCCAATGAGCTCATCAAGAGATAGTGATGTTAAGTCTTTTGACTCTTTAATCGTCGTGACCTTTGCTCTCCATTTAGGATGTAGAGCCCTAAGAAACTTCCTTACGTAGTTCTTACTAGAGTAACCTTCATCAAGAGCTTTAAGACTAGTAATAATAGTATTAAATCTAGCAAAAGCACTATCTATAGATTCGTCTTTGGAAATGACGAATTGTTCATATTGTTGAACCAAAAGGTCGATCTTATTATCTTTGACTTGGCTATTACCTTGATGGGTGATTAACAAAGTTTTCCAAATTTCTTTTTCCGTATTACACATGAAAATTCGTTCATATTCTTTTCTAGGCAAAGCATTGTAAATAACCATTTTGGCTTCATTATTTTTCGCAAGCCTTCTTTTAAGATCATCAGTTTGTTTTTCAAAAGGGACAACCTCATCAAGTTTGGTTTCTGGATTTTGAATAATGGGTTGAAAATCACCATTGGTAATAACATGCCAAAGATCTAGATCTTTTGATTTAACATATGTCTCGAATCTATTTTTCTAATAGATAAAACTATCGCTTTCAAAAAGTGGTGGTCTTTGCATAGATTGCCCCTTTTTAGGTTCCTTAACTAGATTTTGGTCGGAATCCATAGACACGATCCAACTTAAATATAATATATTTTAAAAATCTTGAGTGACCTTGCTCCTGATATCAATTGTAGAAACTAGAAGGGGGGGTTGAATAGTTTACATGTTAATTGACCGGTTTAAAATTTGTTGCTTATAAAATGGTTTGATTCGAGTTATATGTCAATCAATCAACAATATAAATCACAACAAAAACTATCTAATGTAATGAACTAAATGAACAATAATAATATAAAGGGATAAGGAAAGAAACGATCAAACCAAGACACCAAGATTTATAGTGGTTTGGCAACGCAGCACCTCTTCGTTCCTACTCCACTCCCTGAGTACTCCACTCGAGATTTCACTATGTCAACAAGCTCCCTTTAGGCAGAGAAAACCATTTACATGTCGCTTACTTTCTTTTCCGACACTAAGCTAGATGTCGAGTCCTAATCTTAGCTAGAACCAATCTCAGACTTCACTAAGTGTTTACACACTCACAAGATATATATACCCTGGGATTGACACACAATCTAAATCACACCAATATACAATTTACACACTTGGATCTATACACAATCCAATTTACACAACAACAGTAAATATGTGTAATGAAGATTTGTGATCTTGAGGAGGAAGAGAGAGATTACTTGATAACAATTCGTATATAGAAGAATACGATTGTTCTTCTCTTGCACTTGATTAGAAAAAGAATAAGAAGGGAGGAAGAAAGAATTAATCACTTGAAACAAGATCAAGGTATGTTAGTGATCAAGATATGTGTTTTAGAAGAAAGGAAAAGAGAGAGAAAAAATGGGATCTGAGAAAATTCGTGGCAAGAGGTTCTATTTTTCAGATGGGGTGGCCCAGTATTTATAGGGGAAAAAAAATGACCATTGCTGGTGGCGGTCCCGGCGATCCCTTATATATAAGGGGGCCGCCAGGCCTAAAAGGTGGCCGCCACTAGACTCCGCTCCCTTTTTTTCCTTTTGTGGTGAATGTTGTATCTGTTATAGAACCTTTTATTTTGGGGGGAAAATTTGAATTTCAAATTTTATATTTTTAATAAAACATTTCTTTTAATGAATAAATATTTTGTTTTTATATTTTTATAAAAACACATTTGTAGAAATGTAAGGTTTAAGGAAAATATTTTCTTGATCACTAATCATGTTTTGGGGGGAAATTTTGAATTTCAAATTTTATGTTTTAATAAAACTTTTCTTTTAATTAGAAAATATTTTGTATAATTAATTTTGGGAAAATCTTTTGTAAAAATTTAACGGATAAGAGAAAAATATTTTCTTGATCACTAATCATGCTTAATGATTTGTTTGTTCATACCTTAAGTGATCACTAATCTTAGAAATGGAATTTTACGATTAATAATTTGTAAACGTTTAATTTTATCGTAAACGTTTTTACATTTTGTTATTATCAAAACGTTGAGAGGTCGAAAAATATAAATAACATTTTTAGACATTATTTGTATTAACAGAGGTGCTTGGCTTGAGGTGGTGAGGTGCTTGGCTTCAGGTGCTTGGTCCCGGTAATTACTAATGTTAAGCCCTTAAGTCACGAAACTTAAAACCGGGTAACATAAAAATACTATGCTTATAAAAATGTTAAAACTTATCAATATACCCTAATTAAGTATATTAGATGAGTTATAAGTTTAACGGAGTATATAGACGTTGATTGTTGATTTTTAGTTTACGCGATTTAACTAAACGATGAAAATTAAAAGTAAACGCGTAAAACTCTAAAAATAAATAATGGAATTATTAAAGTCGTAAAATGAACTGAAATAACGAATTGTTATAGTCTTCCCCTGTTAAAGGATCCTTGTACGCAAGGCTCAAGATGCGGCACTTTTCGAGGGTGTGGTTTTCCTTTTCTTTGTGAAGAGATGCGAATACTTCTTTCGATATTGTTCTTCACCTTCCCATGTGAACTCAGGACCTCTCTTAGAGTTCCATCGAACTTTGATAATTGGAATACGACTTTGCTTTAACCGCTTGACTTCACGATCCATAATCTCTACTGGTTCTTCAACGAAGTGAAGTTTATCATCAATGTGTATTTCATCCAACGGAATTGCCAACGGCTCGTCGCATAAACATTTCTTCAAATTAGATATGTGAAATGTGCTATGAACCTTACTTAATTACTGAGGAAGTTCTAGTCTGTAAGCAACGGTTCCCACTTTTTCCAACACCTTGAAAGGGCCAATATACCTTGGGTTCAACTTCCCTCGTTTGCCAAAATGAATAACCTCTTTCCAAGGCGATTCCTTCAACATGACTCAATCACCAACTTAAAATTCTAAAGGCTTACGCCTCACACCAACGTAACTCTTCTGGCGATCACGAGCGGCTTGAATTCTTTCTTTGATTTGAACGATCTTTTCGATTGTTTCGTGAATAATCTCTGGACTGGTTGTTAGGAATTATATTGATTTGATACAAAACAATGATACAAAACAATGAAACAAGAATGAAAACTAAAGGATCAAAGTCGACATTATGGAATTCTACAAGATATAGGAGTACATGAAGATTTTAAAAGATTTGGTCAAAGATATGAAGATAAATATTAGGAAGATTTGTTTCCTAATACAATTAGTTTTCCTTGTAAGTCTTATGGACTCTATTATATAAAGAGATCCATAGATATAGTTTTATGTATGCAAAGTGCAAAAACATGTGTGTATGCACCAAAACGTGTAGAGATGTAGACGTCTAGTTGGTTTGGTTTAGCCTCAAGGATTGTTGATCCCTGTTATAGTTAGATAACCATTCTACTATTGATCAAGTAGAATTGGGTCTTGTATGTAAAAAACCTTGTTAAAATAACATTGTTCTTATATTTATTCCGATGTGCAAATTCGTGTTTATGTTCATTATTATTTATAATCCTAGATAAGCCTAGATCAAACTCCACAATTGGTATCAGAGCCATGTGGCTTATGATCTAGGATTCTACAAGGTTTTATTGTTGATCTAGAGAGGGTAAATTGATTTGTGTTTCTGTTTTTGGTAAACTGGTGAAATTCGATGAACTTTGGAGAAGAATGAATCTGGTATTAGAGATAGAAGCTGAGTTGTTTTGTGATACTGCTGTTAGAGTTTCGTCTATACCTACTATCGGTGATCTTTGTTTAATTTTGTTTGTTAATACTGCTAGCTTCGTACACTTTGTGCTGCCAAGAAAGCTATTTAGTGCTGCTTCTATACGTTAATGTTGTCATGGTAAGTTAGTACTGCTATGTTTCTACTGCCAAAGCAAACAAAGAAATGAAAAGAAAGAAGACATAACTCAGATGGGTTAACATGGTATTTACCGAGTCAACCTACTCCCATCTTTCAACGAAACCACACACACCATCAGTCAATAACAAACCACAACCATACAACTCAACATAACAACATCAACAAGATTCATTCTATCCTAACAACAAACTCAAATCATCTCCATCACCCTATCACAGACTCAAACTCAAAAACTACATAAACAACAAGAAATGATCTTAGCTCCTCTCTTTTGTGTCATAATTTCAAAGTCGTGATCTTTCAAAGATTAACAAACAGGAAGAGAAATTACATCATTGATCTCTTTATTTCGTACATAAAACGCAAAACATCATATTTAACCTACCCAAGACCTTGTATCAAGATCCTGAAGCCTTGAAGGTTTTGGGTTTAGATTCTTACTTTAAATATTATTGTGATTTTGTTGTTAAGTAAGGGTGACGTCTGAGATAAGAATGAAGAGATAGGAAAAGGAATTATCAAAGAGTTTTTGGGGTTAACTAAATATGTGTGAGATGAAGATTGAAGGAGGCGTGTTTTGTTAAGATAAAGGAAGATTCTAGTTGTTGGCTATGACAGATGTTGGTCAAATGAAGAGAGGCGTATGATACAAGGGCTATGATAAATGTGAAAAATTAGGTATAAGTGTCTTTATCTTACATATTGACTTGTATCAATTTTTTGTTCAAAAAAAAGACTTGTATCAATTGGGTTGAGTGTCAAGAAGGATGGATATAACTCATGGGCCAGTTATAACTCATCATTTAGAGTGGGATAGATCCAAATGTTAATGGGCTGAGTGGACTACTGAACATATTGTACTGGATTTGAAATTTCTTTGCATATTGGGCCGAAAATTTGTTCAAGTTTGGTCATTAGGCTATTATATGCAAATTATTATCTGAAAATTGAGAAGAATTTTGTACCAAGCATAAAACATCACGTTTCGCTTAAAAGATCCTATATCGAAGATTCACTTAAATCGTTAAAAGGCTATTTTTGGGATTTAACCGCAAGATTTCATTACGGGGATGATTCGTTATCATTTATTTGACGTTGAAGTGGAATTTCACGGGTACGTGTTCTTATCATATCTTAAAAGTCCTGCACCTTTTAAAGATAACTTGTTTGAGCATAAAATCGATGTTGACGAAGACTTGTCAAATCTAGCAATGTGTGATCTATAAACTTAAGGTGCTCACTGCTCACATTTGCTATCACTTAAAGGTGTTACGTTGTAGTGCTCAGTGTCTTATTTAGATGAGGATTTTTTCAAGAGATTGAGGTCTACTTATATATCATTAGTATGAGTTTGGAGTCACGTGGATAGTACAAGACATAAGACACGAGTTTAGGTTATTCTACTTCAGCATCAAGTTTGTTATACTGAGTTTTCTCCATTAGTAATCATTACATAGAGCCAACAGAATTAGAGATTCAAGAGATGGTTAACATATTAGTTTTAGGGGAAGCATATGATAAAGTGTTTAACCATTTTGATATGTTACATGCACCACTTGAGGGGAAGGATTTGATTCTTACTACTGCTAAGTCATAATTACTACTGCTAGTTTAAGTTTCTACTGCTTGAATTCATTTTTCTTATTGTATGTAATGGTGGGTAATTTGAGTCATTGGAAGGCTGGATTGGTAGTGTGATATATGGTTTGTAGTTTTAAAGATCCAAGTTGCATATCTTCACTAGACCCCTATTGGATTATTACAAAAAGGGGAAGAAGATTACAGAGATATGATTTGCAACTTATTAAATGTGGTGGCATGGAGATTTCGATTTAAGGGGAAGATTGTTTCATTCATGGAAGATCAAGATGTTGGTTTTGTAATCATCAAATAGGGGAAGATTGTTGGGAATTGTATTGATTTGATGATCCAAAATAATAATACAAAACAATGAAACAAGAATGAAACAAGAATGAAACAAAAGGAAAACAAAAGGATTAAAGTCAACATTATGGAATTCTATAAGATGTAGGAGTACATAAAGATTTTAAAAGATTTGGTCAAAGATATGAAGATAAATATTAGGAAGATTTGTTTCCTAATACAATTAGTTTTCCTTGTAAGTCTTATGGACTCTATTATATAAAGAGATCCATAGACATAGTCTTATGTGTGCAAAGTGCAAAAACGTATATGTGTGCACCAAAACATGTAGAGATGTAGACGTCTAGTTGGTTTGGTTTATACTCAAGGATCCTTGATCCCTGTTATAGTTAGATTACCGTTCTACTATTGATCAAGTAGAATTAGGGCTTGTATGTGAAAAACCTTGTTAAAATAACACTGTTCTTATGTTTATTCCGTTGTGAAAATTCGTGTTTATGTTTCTTTGTTATTTATAATCCTAGATAAGCCTAGATCAAACTCCACACTGGTAAGCTAAGCATCTCCGACCTCTGCCCAGCAAACAGGTGAACGACACTTACGACCATAAAGTGCCTCAAATGGGTCAGCCTTGATGCTCGTATGATAGCTATTATTGTATGAGAACTCAATCAGTGGTAAGTGTCTTTCCCAACCATTTCCAAAGTCTATCACGCAATCATGTAACATATCTTCTAGTGTTTGAATGGTTCTTTCGCTTTGTTTATCAGTTTGCGAATGGTACGCAGTACTCATATCTATCTGAGTACCCAAAGCCTTTTGAAACGCCCTCCAGAAACCTAACGTAAATCTACCGTCATGGTCACAAATGATTAAGACTGGTATTCCATGTCTCGTGACCACTTCTTTCAAGTAAATTTTTTCTAATTTGTCCATAGAGTCAGTTTCCCTCATCGGTAGAATGTATGCAGACTTAGTTAGACGGTCTACTATCACCCAAATGGTATCATAACCATTTGACGTCTTGGGGAGCTTGGTGAAAAAATCCATGGTAATATTGTCCCACTTCCACTGAGGAATCTTATGTTGCACTAACAAACCAGATGGTTTTTAGTTTCCAACTTTGACCTTTAGACATGTCAAACATTTGCTAACATAGGTGGCAATATCGGCTTTCATCTTGGGCCACCAGTATAATTGCTTCATTTCTTGGTACATCTTGTCAGAACCTGGATGAACAGAATATTTTGACTCGTGGGACTAATGCATAATCAGAGTCCTTAGATCACCGTAGCATGGCAACCAACTTCTGTTATTCAAACACAGCGTTCTGTTAGCACACGGTTCTAACTTTTCTTTCCTGAGCTTTCCTGGTTCCCTTGAAGCTTCAATTAGGATACATCCTACATCTTCATACTTGATGTTTTCTGGTTTTCTTGCCTCAGTCTGAGCTCCTAAAATTTGCTTGGGAAGATCCAAACCAATACTCATGACTAAGGCTCAAACCCGCAGTGCCTCTCATTCTTTCCTGCTTAAAGAATCGGCCACCACATTTGCTTTCCCCAGGTGATAACAAATATCACAATCATAATCATTAAGCAATTCCATCCAACGACGTTGTCTCATGTTCAATTCTTTCTAATCAAGGATGTGTTGTATGCTTTTGTGATCAGTGTACACAATACACTTGGTTCCATACAAATAGTGCCTCCAAAGTTTTAGAGCGAACACTACTGCTCCTAACTCCAAGTCGTGGGTGGTGTAGTTCTTCTCGTGAATTTTTAGTTGTCGTGATGCATAAGCAATCACCTTCTCATTTTGCATTAAGACAACAACTAATCCCTTATGCGAAGCATCACAATAAATGATAAAGTTCTCAGCTCCTTCAGGTAAAGCTAAGATAGGTGCACTGCAAAACTTTTCTTTTAATAGTTGGAAGGCTGCTTCTTGTTTGTCACCTCAATCGAACTTGACCTTCTTCTGGGTTAGCTTGGTCATTGATTTGGCAATCTTTGAAAACCCTTAAATGAATCTCCGATAGTATCCGGAAAGACCTAAAATTTAACGAATCTCCATTGGAGTCTTAGGAGATGCCCAATCTTTAATTGACTCGATCTTGGCGGGATCCACGTAATTACCCTGATTTCGATCACGTAACCGAGAAATTATACTTTGGGGATCCAAAATTCACATTTAGAGAATTTGGTATACAACTCCTCTTTCTTTAGCAACTTCAAGATTAGCTTCAGATGCTCTTTGTGCTCTTGTTTGTTCTTTGAATAGATTAGAATATCATCAATAAAGACAATCACAAATTTGTCCAGATATGGTTTGCACACCTGATTCATAAGATCCATAAATACAGCAGGTGCGTTGGTCAAACCAAACGGCATCACTTGAAATTCATAATGTCCATATTGAGTTCTGAATGCGGTCTTAGGAATGTCTTCTTTGTGAACCCTCAGTTGGTAATAACCCGACCTTAGGTCGATCTTCGAGTAGACACTCGAATCTTGAAGTTGATCGAACAAATCATCAATTCTCAGAAGCGGATAACGATTCTTCACTGTCAGCTTATTTAATTCCCGATAATCAATGCACATCCGGAATGATCCATCCTTCTTCTTGACAAATAAGACCGGAGCTCCCCAAGGTGAGGAACTGGGTCTTATGAAGCCTTTGTCGGAAAGCTCTTTCAGCTGGTCTGACAATTATTTCATCTCGGATGGAGCCAATCGATAAGGTGCCTGTGCTACAGGTGCAGCACCATGTATCAAATCGATTTGAATATCTACTTGTCGGGCTGGTGGAATACCTGGAAAGTCCTCAGGAAATACTTCGGGAAAATCTCGAACAATGGGTACATCCTCAAGTCGCTTCTCCTCTGACTTGTCTTTCGCCTTCTTTATGGTAACATGTGCCAAAAAGACTTGACATTCTTTCCGCAAATATTTCTGGGTCTTGGTGCATGAGATGATGTTTAATCGAGACTCGTGTTCATGGCTGCATCCGTCACCACGAACAATTAAGATTTTGTTTCCAAAGGGGATACGAATGATCTTCTCAGCACAAACAATAACGGCGTAATATTTTGATAACCAGTCCATGCCGATTATGATGTCAAAACTACCCATATCTACGGGCATTAAGTCGATGTTTAATGGGTAGTTTAGAAGATTTAAATTGCAACCCTGAATAAGTGTATTAACCTAAAATAATCTACCGTCAGCTAACTTGATGTCGATACCATAGTCTAATGTAATAGGGATGATATCAATCAAAGAACTAAATGCAGTAGATACGAAACTCCTATCGGCACCCGTATCAAATAAAATCGAAGCATAATGGTTGTTTAGGAGGAACGTACCCGAGACAACATTGGCATTCGGGTTTGTTCTGGCAGCGCCTACAACATAAGCTCTTGCCACAGCATTACTATTTCCAGTCTGATTTCCCTGATTTCCATTTTTTAACTTTGGGCAATCCTTCTTGAAGTGGCCCTGAGCTCCACACTCAAAGCAAGTAAGAATTCCGGGATTTGCCTTTGGGGATCTTTGGTTGTTGTTGTTGGCATCTGTAGGAATCCTACAGTCTCGGGCCAGATGGCCAACTCTGTTGCACTTGTGGCATTTGGGAGCACGTTTCCCATCATGGTGATAGTTGCATTTGGAGCACAGAGGTTTAGATCCTCCGTAAGGTTTCTTCTCACTAGACCTTGCGATATAAGCCCGTGCCACATTCTGCCTTTTGGGAGGTTGCAGCTGGTTTTGATTGTTCTTAGAAGTGTCATTAAACTTTATCTTGTTGTCAGCCTGACGTTCAGCAAAGGTGCCGATCTTCTTGTCCATGAGTTCAATTGAAAATTCAATTGCATCCTGCATGGTTTTTGGCTTAGATGCCTTTACACTTCCGTGAATCATATCGGGCAAACCACCAACATACTTCTCGATCTTATCCGACTCTTCCAGAAACATCCTGGCACACATTAATGCCAGCTCCTAAAAACGTTGGTTCTAGCTTACCACATCGGTACCTTTAACTGTAACACCCCCAAAATTGGGTCGCAGCGGAATGTATTTCCGGGAGCGTTACTTCATGATCCCATTGCACAAGTCA
>BQNB010038490.1:0-48708 GCA_026074375.1 Tanacetum coccineum | reverse complement strand
CTACAAAGAGAAAATGAAGAAGATTCATGACTCCAAAATTAAGAACCGCGTTTTCAACGTCGGTGATCGAGTCCTTCTCTCCAATTCTCGATTAAAGCACCCAAGTTTTCCCTTATGGTACCGTTGAGTTATCTTCAACCAACAGACCAAACTTCAAGGTGCACGATCATAGACTTAAACATTACTTTGGAGGGGACATACCACCCATGGTTGTCCCGGATCTCCAAACCTTCCCCATGGACAATTAAATTTGGGGTCGAGTCAAGCTCGTGACTCGGTTAACAAAAATAAAGCGCTTCTCAGGAGGCAACCCGTGTTTCTGTTTTTTGTCTATTTTCTAATAAGTGTGATGTGAGGGGGCTCGCCTCTTCCAATCTTGTGTTTTTGTTGTCTATGATGATTTGTTAGGATTACCCAGATTATGAAGACTCTCGTGCTCGTGGTTTAATCCAACGCTCACTCGGTCTTCATTCCTTTGCATGCTTATTTTAGGAATCCTATATCCTTGATCTTATTGACTAACGTTTAATCTTTGGCATAATTAATAAATGGCTTTAGATTTACGTGAGATTCCCTTTTATATTAGGAATATACTTTGGAATTAGTATGAGGGGGTTGGCAACCCCCACACATTGAGGACAATGTATTGTTCTAGTATAAGGGGGGAATCTATTGATTTGATCCCACTTGCATTTGTCTATGTCTTTCACGTAACCCTGTTTTACCAAGAAAATACAAAAAAATGTGATTTTAGGCCAAAATTTAAAAAATTTGCAAAAATAAAATAAGTGTTTATCACAAATGTTGACTTTCCGCTGGTGAGAATAAGAATAATTTTTGACTTGACCGAGCATGTTGAGCTCTAGCCTACTCCCTTAACCTTTATAAATGTATAAGCTTTTGCTAGTCTTTTATACAAGAATCCTTTAAAATTGCGAATTCTAGCTCATAAGGCCAAGATTTTTTCAGTTTCCATAAATGACTTTAAAATAATCAAAGCTTAATTTTATTTTGCTAAGCATTCGCGATCTTTCTATTAAAGAATTTATAAATTTGCGAAGAACCGATAAATGATATGAGTTAAATATAAGTTTGGAATTGCTAAGCAAAGATTAGTTGGAAATCTTAAAAGCTCATGAGAGTCTCGGTCAATCAATTAGTTAATGTTGTAATAAGAAAGTATCGGGAATCGGGCTCGATAGTTAATCTAATATTGTATATGTTTCGGGTTTAATCCCAAGCAAAACCCGAGCCCGGGTCCTAGTCAAATATCCCGAACGTCACTTAATGTGTCGGGGTATATAAGTAACTTTTCCTCCTAGGAAAAGTTAGTGGTTGATTTCATTTCTAAATAATTCTTTTTCTCATTTCTCTTTTTTCTCTCTAAACTCTCTCACTAGTTTCTCTCTCTAGAAATCAACTCTCTCTATTTTCTAGCTCGATTTGTGGTTGTTATATGAAGTGGAAGTGTTAATCGGGATCCTACAATTGTCTTTTTCTAAAATCTAAACATTCTTTTGAGCTTAAACTTGTTAATCCTTACAAAACTTTGAAATCGGACGTTTGTTAATTCTGATCAGTATTCTCTGTGGGGTGTCAAAAGCCTGGGCACTTGACCGATGAGGTCGGGAGGTTCCGAGAAGAAAGTCACTCTAAAGGAATTAACTTACCTACAATGTCTTGATTTTGGAGGAATTAGCTTTCTTTGAGTTATAAACTTACTAAGTTTTACGGAATTTTTTTTGTAAAGGGTTCAAAAGTCTGAGAGTTTCGACAAATTATTCTCCGTGGGGTGTCAAAATCCTGGTCACTTAGCCGACGAGGTTGGGATGTGCCGAGAAGAAATGTTGCTACATGGGACAATCTCACTTTTAAACTCATATAACTAAAAGTGGAACGTGAAACTTGGAAATGTTATAACTATCTAAAAACGTGGGTTAGATGGTCAAAATTCAAACTGAGCACACACATTTTAATATAATATCTGTCGGGAGGAAAACTTTTACACAAATTACAAATATGAGTAGCGTTAACATCCCAACTTGTAATTAACAATGATTTTGTTTTTAAGCTTAGTTTGGGAATAAGTGAAAAATCAAGGACGATGAATTTATCCTTTTAGGGCACCTTAGGATTGAGGTGTTTCTTATTCAGTGATCCTAAATGTTATGATCAATAATGAAAGTCAAGCATGTTGTATATAATGGAAAAAAATAAGAAAAATATATGTGCAATAAAGAAAATGGTAAAAACAAGGAGTGTTTAAAAAACTAGTAATCTCTTAATCTCTTTAAATTTTACACTTTGCTACTTTTCAAGGTATTTAATTTAAGGGGATTGAAATTTTTTGTTTTCTAAACATGGATTTATTTCATTGCGTAAGGACACATCAATAGTTTAGTATGAGAGGTTTTGGTATGTGCTTAAATACACATACCTTTATCTCAATAAAACGAGCTTAAATGACCAAAAACGAACATAAAATGCCAAATATATGCTTGTTTTGTGTTATGTACTGTGCAGGCAACGGATATTCACAAAAAGACAAAAACAAACCCCAAACCGGACAAAACCGAGCACGGGAATGAAAATAGCATGAAAAGATAAATCCGAAGGCGTATTCATCTTAATGGGCCAACCCGTACCCAAGTTAATGGGCCGATTTAGCCCATTAACCATCTCTACGTAAAACCTTATAAGCCTAAATCCAAATCAATAAATCCGGCCCAAAACAAATGAGCCCAATAGCTTTCACAATAATCATGTTAAAACCATCACACGACTAGTCCTAAAAATGTATCACCGTTAGTCCTTGGGGACTTTTACCGTTAGTCCAAACCTTTACCCCGTTAGTCCCTAAAACCTAACAACCGTTACCCCTATTATCCCCTAACCTAACACCCGTCACTCACTCAAATAACAATAAAACAACCCGTATCCCTTGTTCCCGCCAAAGTCACAACGCACCTCTCACACCATCCTTACACACTGGCAGTTTCAAGAGTTCTTATTGGAGAAAAAAACGCGTCAACAGTCAAAGGGACAAAGTCAAGCATTCAATGCACAATTTAATGTTGATTTTCCATGATTTGGTATGATTAGAGCTCTCCATAAGCGAATATGGAATTAAGGGAAGAATCAAGGCATTCATGGACGGGTTTAATGGTGATTGGCCATTTCCATAAACAATTTTGGAAAGCATTCAATGCCTTGGCTGTCTTACCTCACAAGAAGCTCACACATTTCCCTATAAAAAGGGAGACGATTTCACATAGAAGATGTATCTTAATCTAGAGTAGTTTTAGCTTATTGCTTATGTTACAACTTATTTTAATGTTTTTCGTCTTTTAAATATCGTCATTTATCCTTCCAAGCATTGTACTTTAGAAGATTATTCAATAAGAAGTAAGTTCTCAATTTCCTTTTACAGCTTATCTTCTGTCAGCTTATTTAATGCTCATTTATGCTTATTTGTGCTTAGTGTTGCTTATTCAATGTTATTAATGCTTAAAAGTTATAACTTTAGCTTATAAGTCTTGTGGAATGAGTTTTTCATATAAACTGTTAAAAAAAGTCAAACTGCTTATTATCATTGCTTATTGTCTAAGTGCTTATTTTCCTGAGTATATTGCTTAAATATCCTTTATATACTTAGTGCTTTATCCGTTTTATGAATTCAAAGCTTTTAAGAAGTCTGTTTAAGCTTAAAAATAAGATTTATGGATTTAAGGGTGTGTTTGGGACAACAGCACTAACCTTGGTTAGTGCTGCTTGCTGACAACTTTGGCTTTTAAGCCAAGTTCTATAGGCTTATTAGTGGTCTTATAATATGTTTTAAAGAGTTTTTTTTAAGTTTCAAAATCTTTTTTTAGGTTTTAGCAATGAGTTGTTAAGGTTCTTTGGTAGAATGTGCTTTCTAAACTGATTATTTTTAAGATTTATCTTTAAAGTTGTTTTAAGGTCTTGCATAAGTTTCATCTTAGACTTATATTGCATTATAGATTATTTGATTTCAGATTGCATTTGCGGTTTCATGATTTACACAATCTGTTTTATTTAGTCATTTGAGTTTTTAGTATTAGACTTAGATACTAGTTTTTGATCCTATATCTAAGTTAGTATAAATTTGTTTTAGACTCTAAAATTTTCAACACAAGCTAATTAGCCTACAAGCGTAATCTGTTTGTGCCTTTTAGAAGCTTAAGACAGCTTGTACTAGCCTAAATATAGGGCTGCAAAAGTTCCTTTCTCATTTTCTAAATATAGGGCTGCTAAGATTCCTTTTTCATTAAAAAAAGAGAAACATAACCAATAAAGAAACCAAAAAATAAGTTAATTGCTTATTGACTTATTCTTCCTTTTGCTTATTTACTAGAGCCGCTGATTTTTATCTTATTTGGACTCATTAAAGTTAGTTTAGGTCTGGTATTGCTTATTAGGTTTATAAGTTAGCTTATTTGGCATGATGCTTAAGCTATCCATAGCTTAAAAGACTTAAAAGGTTTTTACAGTGAGTAATTTGAGTTTTATCTCAGTTATTTTTGGGACTTATATTGTGCTTTTCATAAAAAGTACATTTCATAAAAATAAGCCTTATTTGTATGCTTATGAGGTCGAATGTTTAAAAAGAAAAATTCTAATTAAAAAACATTGGGACCATATAGGATGACTCCAGGGTTGAACCCTGGACCTCAACCTTAACCACCCAACGTTTTTAACCCCAACACTCACTACCATCTGCGCCCTTGGGACTTTACATTAAACTCTTGCATTGTTTAGTTTATAAAGGGTGTTGGTAGTTAAAGCTTTCAGCTTAATTAAGCTTATTTACAGCTTATTAGGATAAGCTTGTCCAAACAGTTTATAATGTTTTGTCTTATAAGTGTAGTGTAGATTACTTAAAAGTATTTTCTCCAAATTTTTTAGATTTTTATAATATTGTTTAGTATTTTTAATAATAATTTTAGATTAAAAGTGTTTTTAATTCATAATAAGTAAAGTAAAAGTCAAAAAAAAAATATAATTCTTTTTTTTCTAAAATTTTCTTTTATCATTTAGGGCTTTTAAAAATTAAATTTGCTTTTCTAGGGGTAAAATTTGATGTTTTAGGTTTTTAGGTTGCGTTTCTAGAATCCCGTTTATGTTTTTTTGTGTTTAATTCGTAATTGCTTTATTTGTTGCTTTCCTTTGTGTTGTTTTTGCATTATCATTGTAGAAATTAGAAATCAAATCAAAAATCTTAATCCATTCAAAATCCCGATCACAAACTTCAACACGAAGTTCAATTCATGCCTCGTGGGAACATAAACAACCTAGGAAACGACTAGAAGGGGTCACTTTCAAAGTCGATGCTTCTGAAATTATACTTTATTTGTTTGAGTCTCTATAACTCTCGCTCTGCGATGCGCTCTGTGTAGACTAGTACGTCTGCGTATCTCTTACTTTCTTCTTACTTTTGTTAAAAGTGGATTTAACATTTAGCTTATGATTATGTATATAGTAATATATATATTTGTGTTTATGGTGTTATAGTATATTTCATAGATATATAATAGATATATGATACTTATCAATATTTTATATATATATATATATACTAGTGGGTTGACTTTTAGTGTTTCGGGTTATCAGTTAAACAATTGTTTGGGGTGTTTGTCGGATCGTGTCTTAACTGCTTTTCAAAAACCCTCTTTGTTAAGTCTTTTAAAAGTTTTGATTTAACTGGTGCTATTTTGAATGATTTAAATGATGCGTAGTGCTGTCTAGTGCATTTGTAAGGTGCGTTTTGTAAAATCAAGACACGGCAAAGAGTTTGCGAAAACCCATTTAGGGTGCGTTTTGGGTTCGAACTAGGGATTAACGCAAACTTGGGAACAGGTTTATTCGATTTACTTGTATTGGTTGTGATGGTTGAAAGACATGTTCGTACGCTAAGTAGTCTTATGGCTTTGCTATAGCTTAATAATAGGCATTTAGTTGACTTATTTTATGTTTTAAGTGGATACGTTCGGTTGCGAAACAAAGGGTTAGTAAGGAAATTGGTTTTTAGTTATTTAAGTGTTATTGGTGTATCTTGTATTCGCTTGTGAGCTTATTGGTAATTATTTTGGTAATCTCGCTAAATGAGTTAAGCAGCCTTATTGTTAGATTAATTACAGCTTAATCGGAGTGGCGTTTTGGGGCTCTATATCTGAACCCACACAGAACCAAAAAGGCCCGAGTTGTAAACAATAGCTTATTTGTGGGTCTGTTTTGTGGTCCATCTCCGGATTATTTTTGTGGCTTTTGGTTATAGCTTAGTATGATATTTAAGGCCTAACGAAGCTTAACGGTTTGAAAATAAGCTACGAATAGCTTATTTTTCTCTAAAAGGGGCCACGACCCATTAAGGCAAGCTAAACTTTGGCTTGGTCTTGGTTCGTGAGTCTTGGCTTGTGTTGTGGTTTATTTCTCGAACTTATATTTGATACTATATATGATATTGGACTTAAATTAGATCTTAGAACTTGAAAATAGCGTTTTGGACCTCTAATGGGCCTTAAGGCCCAATAAGCGAAAACTAGTCTAAAATGGACTTTTGAAAGTAAAATGTATTTATATAGATATTTAGAAGTCGTTTGAGGAAATATATTTGATAAACGTTGCGAACTATAGATTTTGGCTTTTTGCTCGATAAAATGGAAGAAATTGGGGAGAAATAAAATATAAAAAAAAAGTGTTTGAAATTAAGGGTTTAAAACCTTGGAAAACGTTGTATAAACAAACAGGGTATGCCGAAATTTCATAAGAATCCTATACTTAGCATAACTGGGAAAGGATGCAATTATAAATACAGTGGCCAACGTAGTTATAAGTGTATCACGAACTCAGCGGATGTAGAATATCGTTCACTCAAATCAATGATGTCACCTTAGGACCGTATATATATATATATATTAATATTATAATCTTTTATATATATATATATATATTTATATAATTATATATTAATATATATATATATATTATATTTATATATATAGAGAGAGAGGAGAGAGAGAACCACCCATAAGTTAACCTTCCCTTCTACCTAATGTTACCCATGTTCTCTCTCGTGTAGATAATGCCGCCAACGATGACGACACGAAGTGCAGGACGATCTACTGCTGCACCACGAGGGGGAGGAATGGGTGGACAAGCTGGTAGAGGAGGTGGAAGAACTAGAGGTCGAACAAGTGATCAGGGTAATGGTGGGATTAATGATCAATGTGGTCAAGTAGGTGGTCAAGGTAATGGGGTGAATGATGGTGTTGGCGGAGTTCCAACACACCCCAATACTAACCGCCATCCCTGCCCATTTTACCTCTCCATCATATCTACGCCCATTACCATTTACCCTACTTTAGTCCCGCTCTCGCCAATACAACCACCCTCGGCCACAAACCCCAACTCCTGGACACACAACGCCCGCATCAGTCTCCAGCCAATAACACTTCATCATTCCCACCTACCTCCCCATTACGCACATTCTAGTCAGGTTACCAATCGGTAGTAATCAGGGGGTGGGTGGAACAACCTGGACCCATCAAAGGCCACAATGCCATCAGATGATAAAACATCCAGGGCAATGTTAGGAATGTCATTGTAAACAACGACCGAAGGGATTGTACCTATAAGGAGTTGTTAGCTTGTAACCCAAAAGAGTATGATGGTAAGGGAGGTGCTATAGTCTATACTCGTTGGATTAAGAAGATGGAGTCAGTTCAGGATATGAGTGGATGTGGGGATAACTAAAAGGTGAAGTACACTGCTGGGTCATTTGTTGGTAAGGTCTCTGTATCGATATGAAACTCTCAGATCCAGACACTCAGTAGACGATAGGCTATGAGTTAGAGATGTCCTCATTTTTTGGGGGAAGCTGTTTTTTTAAGACTTTGATCAGAGAGAGAATTTTGCTCATAAATCGGTACCAAGCGGATGCTGATTAGAAAATTGAAACTGGAGTGATTTGGTTAATCCTCGCCTTTAATTTAAACTTCCCTGTGGTCTGGGGATGTAGGTGGGGGGGAGGTGATTTTCTGCGTGTCGTTCTTTCTTGGCCATGCAGATCCTGATGTACATTTACTGAATAGGGGTGTTCTTCCATGATTGTTGTTGGATTAGGTAATTGCACTAAATTTATTTAACCACCTGAGAAAACATAAGAGGATTGTGAGGTACATTTATGTGGCCTTTGCTCGCTCTCACTGATCCAGTGGCGTGGCACGAAATTGGTGCGTGAGGAATTGGTGACGTTAGCTCGACTTAAAAGGCTAAAAATGGCATAGTAAGTCATTTCCAAAATTAAGCTTCATTCATACAATTTGCTTTCTGTGTGGTTTCCATGTGGCCGGCAGAAGGAACAGTGGGTCATAAGCAACATCGCATAACAGATTATAGTAATCTGATGGTGGTTAACACTAATGCCATGCTCGCAACAAGGCAATATTGAGAATGAAATGAATAATGTTAAAATTTATATGTAATAGCTTTTCTTTATAAAATTTGCCTAAAAGAAAAAGCTGTGTGTAGGGGTACGGGTATTTTTTTTGGTATACATAATAAATGAAAAGCCATTAGGAATGGATCACTTATCAGAAAAGACGCCTGAGAGAGAGATAAAAGATGAGAAGAGAGAGGGAGGTATTAGTAGAGAGATAACTAAGTAGAGTGATCGGTGTGTAAGGGTGGTTTGATAACAAGGAGAGAACTAGGATTGGGAATGCTTTTGCTACAACTGCTAATCCAATGAGGAGAGAGTACATAGGTACAGAACCCAAGTTTACGAATTATAACCTGCACCACTCACCCGAGTCGCATTGTCGTGCTTGCTTTAACTGCAATCGCCCTGTGCATCTTGCTAAGGATTGTAGAGTAGTACCTAGGATGGTGAACCCAATGAATGCTAGAAACTCAACTGCTACTCGTGGAGCATGTTTTGAATGTGGTGGTACCTATCATTTCAAGGCAAACTGTCCTAGGTTTGAACAAAGCCCAAAGACCCGAGGGAGGTCATGCAAACCAAGTTGTGGATATTGGCGGGGGTCAAGGTCTTGGGAACAATGGCAATAGGGTACGTGGGGGAGCATTCATGCTGGGGACAGAGGAGGCTCGCCAGGACCCGAACATCGTGACGGGTATGTTCATTCTAAACAATCATTATGCTACAACACTATTTGATTCTGGTGCCGACTATAGCTTTGTTTCCACTGCTATCATACTACTATTAGGCATAGAGTCTAGTAACTTAGGATTTAGTTACAAGATTGAGATAGCTAGCGGGCAACTAGTAGAGATCGATAAGGTTATTAGAGGTTGTAAACTAGAAATAGAAGGGCATACCTTTGACATTGACCTCATATCATTTGGAAGCAGGCATTTTAATGTGATCGTAGGAATGGACTGGTTGTCTAAACATAAGGCTGAGATCATTTACCATGAGAAGGTAGTTAGGATCCCACTACGAAATGGCTAGACACTTTGAGTCATAGGTGAAAGACCAAAAGAGAAGGTGAGGCATCTTAGGAGTGTGAAAGCCAAGGAACAAAAGAAGGAGGATATTGTCATGGTTAGAAACTTTCCTGAGGTATTTCCAGATGATTTATCAGGATTACCCCCTAATCAAGAAATCGAGTTTCGTATCGATCTAATCCTTAGAGAAATATCGGTTGCCAAATCTCCCTATCGATTGGCACCTTCTAATATGAAGGAGTTGTCATGTCAACTCAAGGAACTCTAGGACAAAGGTTTCATTCACCAAGCTCATTGCCTTGGGGAGTACCGGTATTATTTGTTAAGAAGAAGGATGGGTCCATTATGATGTGTGTTGATTATAGAGAGCTGAACAAGTTGACCATCAAGAATCGTTATCCACTTCTTAGGATAGATAACCTATTCGATCAACTGCAAGGATCGTAGTATTTCTCAAAGATAGATCTTAGGTCCGGATACCATCAGCTGAGAGTGCACAAGGACGACATTCCAAAGACTACATTCAGAACTCGTTATGGACATTTTGAGTTCACGATGATGTCCTTTGGTCTGACAAACGCACCAGTAATATTCATGGACTTGATGAACCGAGTGTGTAGACCTTACCTAGACAAGTTGTGATAGTGTTCATAGATGATATCGTTATCTATTCTAAGACCTGGGAGGAGCATGAAATGCATCTAGGGTTAGTTTTGGAACTACTCAAGAAGGAAAAAGTGTATGCTAAGTTTTCTAAGTGTGAATTCTGGTTACAAGAAGTACAGTTTCTTAGGCATGTGATCAATGATGATGGGATTCATGTAGACCCTAATAAGATTGAAGCTGTTAAGAATTAGGAAGCCTCTAGAACTCCGTCAGAAGTTCGTTCATTCTTAGGCTTGGCAGGGTATTATCTTCGATTCATTGAGAACTTTTATAAGATAGCTAAGTTGCTTACCATCTTGACTCAAAAAAGCAAGACCTTTTACTGGGGTGAGGAACAGGAAAGAGCATTTCAAACTTTGAAGGATAAGTTATGTAATGCGCCGGTTCTAACTCTCCTCGATGGACTAAAAGATTTTATGGTGTACTGTGACGCATCAGGCTTAGGATTAGGTTGTGTGTTGATGCAAAAGGTAAGGTGATAGCATATGCATCTAGGCAGTTGAAAATCTATGAGAAAAACTACACCACCCATGATTTGGAATTAGGCGTGGTTGTGTTTGCTCTCAAGATCTGGAGACACTACTTGTGTAGGACAAAGAGCGTTATATATACTGATCATAAGAGTCTCCAGCATGTATTCAATCAGAAGGAACTAAACATGCATCAACGTCGGTAGATAGAGTTGTTCAGCGACTATGACTGCGAAATTCGCTACCATCTTGGTAAGGTAAATGTAGTAGCTGATGCACTAAGTAGGAAGGAGAGGATCAAACCTAGGAGAATTAGAGCTATGAACATGACCCTTCAGTTGAGTATCAAGGATAGATTTACTGTGCTTCATAAGGAGGATCTGATGAGTTGAGGGATTGCAGACGAGGACTTGATGGACTTGATTGAACGTTGGAGTGATGGTGCATTGTATCTACCTGGACGATATGGGTCCCTTTGGAAGGGCGATGGGAGATCCTGATAATGGATGAAGCCCATAAGTCGAAGTCTCTATACACCCAAGAGCTGACAAGATGTACTATGATCTTAGGGATAGGTACTGGTAGCCAGGAATGAAAAAAGATATAGTTGTGTACAGGTTGCAAAAATTGCTAGGCGCTCCCGGAGCGGTCGGGTAGCGCCTAGCGATTAATCGGTTATGCGGGGATTAATCGGGGATTAATCGGATTGGATTTTTTATATACAAAATTATAATTTTAGATATAATATGTATAAGATAAGCATGGTATTTCAAAGTTCAAAACTTCAAATATTTCAAGTGATCCGATTTTTTCATTATTTATTCCGATTTTTTCTGATTTTTCTTGATTTTTTCCGATTTTGACCGATTAATCTGATTTTTTGATCAGATTTTTACCGATTTTTACTAGGACCGATTTTTTTAGCCAATTTGTACCCAGGGGCTGACAAGATGTACTATGATCTTAGGGATATGTACTGGTGGCCAAGAATGAAAAAGGATATAGCTATGAATGTGTGCAAATGTTTAACTTGTTTGAAGGTGAAGTCTAAACATCAAAGGCCATCTGGCTTACTACAGCAACCTGAGATCCCATAATGGAAATAGGAGAGAATAGCAATGGACTTTGTTACTAAGCTACCAAGGACTAGTAGTGGGCATGACACAATCTAGGTCATTGTGGATCGATTGACTAAGTCTGCTCATTTTCTACCTATGCGTGAGGACTATAAGATAGATAGGTTAGCTAGACTCTATCTGAATGAGATCGTTGCTAGGCACGGTGTGCCAATCTCAATCATATCTAATCGTGATAGTTATTTCACATCGAGGTTTTAGAAAATAATGCAAGAGGCATTAGGAACTAGGTTAGACATGAGTACGGCTTACCACCCACAAACTAACGGCCAGAGTAAGCGTACTATTCAAACCTTGGAAGACATGCTTAGAGCATGCGTCCTTAACTTCGAGAGAAATTAGGATGTTCATCTTCCATTAGTTGAGTTTCTATATAATAATAGTTATCATTCTAGTGTAAGGTGTGCACCTTTCGAAGCCTTGTATGGTAGAAAGTGTCGCTCACTGATCATGTGGGCAAAAGTTGGAGAAGGACAACTGATAGGACGTGAGCTAGTGCAAAAACTACTGAGAAGATCTCACAGATCAAGGATAGGCTTAAAGATGCACATGATCGTCAGAAAAACTATGCCGATAAAAGGAGAAAAACTTTAGAGTTCAGTGTAGGTGATCATGTTTTGCTCAAAGTGTCGCCTTGAAAAGGTGTGGTACACTTTGGGAAGAAGGGGAAACTAGCACCTAGATTCGTTGGACCTTTTGGGATCACTAAGAGTGTCGGTCATGTAGCCTATAGACTTAGACTACCTAAAGAACTTAATGGTGTTCATGACACGTTCCATGTGTCGAATCTTAAGAAGTGTTTGGCTGACCCAACACTACCGATATCTTTGGATGAGATCCGGGTTGATGCTAAGTTAAACTTTATGGAAGAACCTGTAGAAATCTTAGAGAGGGAGTTCAAGAAACTTAAACGAAGTAGAATTGCCATCGTCAAGGTTTGATGGAATTCAAAACAAGGACCTGAGTTCACGTGGGAGCGTGAAGATCAAATGAAACTTAAGTACCCGCATCTTTTTAGCTCTAGCACTAGTTGAATTTCGAAGGCGAAATTCTTTTTAAGGGGGATAAAATGTAACCCTTGCACTTTTCTGAGATTTATATGTTTAAATTTGGTCCTTTGACTATTTGACTTTTGTCATTTCCGTTAGAACAATTACCATGTTGACGATGGTGAATCTATGTTGATCTTGGTTATCTTAGCTATACGTGTTTAATTTAATCCTTTTTAGAGGATTTTATCTATGTTGATCATGTTCCGGGAGGTTGTCCCGTGTTTAGCTTGAGGTATCTTATAACGAGTCCCGACACGTCCGTTAATGTTCAAATCGAATCTAAGGAAATTTAACTATGAAATATGTCGTGTAAATAATCGAGATTCATGGAAAAGTATTTTTAAGTTCATTAAAAATACTAGAAAACTTCAGGTAACATTTTAAAATAGCAAACATCGAGTCTTAAAGGAAACCGACACAAAAAGAAGCAACCCGAGACCCCTTGGATACCCTATCCAGTTTCGAGTCAAGGAGGGAACAAGAAGGCAAAATTTTAGCTATTGTGTCCCAAGCCTAGTACAAATCATTTTGTCTTAACCATAACATGCATTTTTCATTTCCATCTAAAAACATTTTTCTTTGTTTCTCTCTTGTGGCTTGCGTCTGATCTACACACTCACATACACTTAAAAATTTATTATTTTTTTTATTTTTTTTTTGCAACTGATCAGAACATGAATATTTAGGCATAGTGGAGTTGAATCTAGTATTCCGGATATCTTTTTATCGTTTGGGTTGTTGGATCGTAACCTAACTTCTTCCAAAACCCACTTGTAAGTACTCTAAATTTTGATTTAACTTGTAATTTTGAATGTCTAATGATGCGTAGAAGCTAGTTGTACGGTGCGTTTTCTAAAAATCAAACACGAAAAATTTACGAAAACCCATTAAGGGTGCATTTTTGGTTTGAACACAAATAAAAAAGGAATAAGGGTTCATCATTTTTATTTCGTAGTTGTGATGGTTGAAAAACATTCGTATGCTAAGTAGCTTGTTTATTGCCTAGCTTAATAATAAGCATTTTTGACTTAGTTTGGGATTAATGGTATTCGGTTGGAACAAAGGGTTTAAGGAATCATTGTTTTAGTTATTTACTTATGGTATCTTATTTTTGTAAGCTTATTTGGTAAATTATTTTGGTATCTAAATGAACTAAGAAGCTTATTAGCTTATTTAAAGCTTAATGGACTTGTTTTTGAGCGTGTTATAACCTACGGCCCAAAAAGCCCAATAAGCCATGGCTTATTGTGGGTTTTTTGTGGTCTGGATTATTTTTGTGGCTTTTGGTTATAGCTTAGTATGATATTTAAGGCCTAAAAAAGCTTAACGGTTTGAAAATAAGCTACGGATAGCTTATCTTTGGCTAAAAGGGGCCACGGCCCATTAAGGCAAGCCAAACTTTCGCTTGGTCTTGGTCCGTGAGTCTTGGTGTTGTGGTTTATTTCTCGGACTTATATTTGATATTATATATGATATTGGACCTAAATCGGATCTTAGAACTTGAAAATAGTGTTTTGGACCTCTAATGGGCCTTAAGGCCCAATAAGCGAAAACTAGTCGTTTACGTAATTAAAACGGAATTTTGAAAGTAAAACGTATTTATATAGATATTTAGAAGTCGTTTGAGGAAATATATTTGATAAACGTTGCGAACTATATATTTTTGGCATTTTGTCGGAAAATGGTGAAATTGGGAGAAAGTGTTTGAAATTGAGGGTTTAAAATCTTGGAAAACGTTGTATAAACGAACGGGTCATGCTGAAAATTCGTAAGAATCCTATACTTAGATTTTTACTCAAAAATTACTTTTACGACAAAATAATAAAATACTATTATTTTAATAAGTTGACTAAAAGACGAAAAATATATATTTTATAATTATAAAATATCAAAAGTTCTCCAAGGCATTTAGTATAAATAAACGTCTCTTTTCCTATAAACTATACCTATAATTAAAGTAACTAAGGTTACCGAATGGACTTACCGAAGTATAATCCTAAATACCTTTTATCCGAGTCTTCTTATATTACTTACCTATTGATACTTAAATAGAATATGTATGTTATACTAAGGTACAAACTAGAACATGCTATCTTTGAAACTAAGTCGTCAACCATCACATCACTGATAACATTAAGGGTGACCATACAACGCGCATCTGACCTCTATGCATCAACCTTGAAAACACTTTTGAACCGTATATCTAAAATTGAACATTAATTGGACTAGGTCGTGACTGGACGTCATCGCGATTGCTTGTGTAATCTTGATCCTTGCTATTTATCATCTTGCTTAAGGTGAGTCCTCGTAGCCCTACTTTTAACTCTTTTTTGTTGGGGGAAAATGATACTCAAATTTGTTTTGAACTTGTTTTCTTACTGTCCAAAACTTTGATCTTTTGGAGAATGTTATGTGCCTATGACTGCTATGTGAACAACATGATGCTTGTTGGTTTTCTTCCTCATCAAAGGAAAAAACCCATACCTTGTTTTCCAACGCCTCTGATAATAAGCTCATTAGCTTATACGATGTATATTTTCTCCATCATAAACAAAACTAATTTGATGTTACTCATTTGTTTGATACCTTAGACCGTTAACGATTTCGTCCATGGCCGGGGCCAAGCCTAAAGACTTCGAGAAATGCAGATCAAAAAATCAAGCTACCAGTGGGTTACTTGGGTAGGTTGGGGGTGGCCGAGCACCCGCCATAGTTTAAATAGTAGACAATTGTGCAATATGACAGTGAATACATGCAACCAGAGTAACCCAACTTTATGTTGACCTTTTTGAGTATCATTTTCAGGTAATGTTATTGATTAGTGAAGCATTGTTGCGAGCCCCAGCATACCTTAAGAGCATCCTATGTGGATAAATCTTTTGGGAGACTTGTATTTGTTATTTTGTTTGAACTTGAGCATTTTGGATTATGTTATCTTGAGACTAGCTTTAACCCTTGTGTGGAAATTGCATTGTAATCTATTTGACTATGTGATGTGTTCTTTGACGGATCCTCACCCAAGTGATACTTATGGTCAGAGAATGTCATGACACTTATCCTGAATGCATTTTAGTACTTCTCTATCTTGTATCTTGTGTTATGATTATCATTCTCCGTCACATCATGTGTTTCCGCCTTGTTAGGGTGTGATAGCTACCGAGCTCTCCCTGACCTCGAACGTACAAGTGGGAGTAGTGGAACGAGCTCTCTTCTGAAGCGGCATATCAGCCTCGGGAATATCATCTCTATGGGCAAAAGATGGTAAAAGTAATGGTGGTGATGGTAAAGGCAATGATGGTGATGGTAATGGTAATGGAGAAATGCAGATCGAAAAATCAAGCTACCAGTGGGTTACCTGGGTAGGTTGGGGGTGGCCGAGCACCCGCCATAGTTTAAATAGTAGACAATTGTGCAATACTGACAAATAACGATCAACCATAGAACCCAACTTTATGTTGGCCTTTTCGAGTATCATTTTCAGGTAATGTTATTGATTAGTAAAGCATTGTTGCGAGCCCCAGGAGACCTTAAGAGCATCTTATGTGGATAAATCTTCTGGGAGACTTGCATTTGTTATTTTGTTTGAACTTGAGCATTTTGTATATTACTTGAACTGACTTTAACCCCTTGCGGAACATTGAGGATTGTAATCTATTTGACTATGTGATGTGTTCTTTGACGGATCCTCACCCAAGTGATACTTATGGTCAGAGAATGTCATGACACTTATCCTGAATGCATTTTAGTACTTCTCTATCTTGTATCTTGTGTTATGATTATCATTCTCCGTCACATCATGTGTTTCCGCCTTGTTAGGGTGTGATAGCTACCGAGCTCTCCCTGACCTCGAACGTACAAGTGGGAGTAGTGGAACGAGCTCTCTTCTGAAGCGGCATATCAGCCTCGGGAATATCATCTCTATGGGCAAAAGATGGTAAAAGTAATGGTGGTGATGGTAAAGGCAATGGTGGTGATGGTAATGGTAATGGTGGTGATGGTATCAAAGGGAGTGAGGATGATAATGGTCTAAATGGAGATGGTGGTGGTGATGGAAGTGCAGGTGCAGAAATGTACCTAACAAGACGTGCCTCAGCAGATGGTGGTGGTGGAGTGTAAGGTCGAATAGATATTCGTGCCCTACGGAGTCTGGTCTCAGAAAAAGGAATGATATGATGTGGAGAGATGGGTAGTGGTGGTGTAGCAGTAGACTCATCAGTCTCAAAGGGTTTTGTTTCCTCAAATGTAGAAACAAAATCAGGTTTAGGTAGTGCGGAGACGGTTCTCCTCCTCCTCTGCTTCCCCATCCTCGGAGGTCTCCTCATCATCATCATCATCATTCTTGGAGGACTCCTCTCCCTCTTCCTCATCAGTGGGATAATCAGCAGGATAATCAGCGGGATCCTCCTATAAATCCTCCTCCGAAGGATTAGAAGTAGCAACATAGACCGGTGATAGGGCTGTAGGTGAAGCATCAGCAGGTAGAGGTTGATCCTCAACTGGTATCTCATCGTCAGATAGAGCTAAATACTCTGGATACTCGGGACCAGACACATAATCAGGTGATGGTGGTGCCTACTCTAGAGAGTACGATGCAGCCTCTAGTGACTGTGGCTCAGCATCAGATATCAAGTGAAATCCCATGGTGGTAAGTCAGAATCAGAAGATATAGACGTGTAGGTGACCATAGATGAAGACATGATTGCGGTAATAATTAAATTAACTTATATAAGTATAATTTATAAGACATGTATAGTAACATACATAATATGATATAAACACGTATATAGATCATGTAAGCTATCAATGCAAACAAATAGCGTATGTATGTCCGTGAAAAACTTTTGTATGATGCAATGTTTGAAAGTGGTTATAGTCTAAGTAAAAACATTTGACCTGGTTCTCTATAACTTTGCTCTAATACCAATCTGTAACACCCCCAAATTGGGTCGCAGCGGAATAAGGGTCCAGGAGTGTTACTTCATAGATTAATAGCACAAGATATTAGAGAACGAACTCTAAATAAGTTGTTTAAAAATGATACATTGGATTTAAATGAAAAGTTATTACAAAAGCTCCATGCTCAAATTGTTCGTCCATGAAAATGTAAAGATTTTGATACATAACAAATATCCCAAAATGTAATGCATTTAAATCTCTATTGCAATATGACTCCAAAATGATGCTTCCAATGTATCCAGGTTCTTAATCTCTTATTGACCTGAGAAAAACATGCTTTAAAACGTCAACATAAAGTTGGTGAATTCACAGGTTTAAGTAATGTATAAAGTAGGACCACAAGATTTCAAAGTGTATGGCAATGTAACACATACAATATCACAAAAGTAATTACGCATGCGCTAAGCTCATGACACAGAAGCTACAACATGTATGTACTTGCAATTTAATGCCAATAATGTGCTCGTGTAAATGTTTAACCCGCAACATCCAAATCCGACATGGTATACGTCCGTTAGTTTGGTACAGCCGAAACTAGTGAGCGCTACTCACCCGAACGGGGATGTCAATCCCAAATAGATCTATTTATAACATTCGCGCTTACACCGAGTAATTAACAGTTCATGATGCATGGGCATAGTGGGTTATTGCTACTTAGGCAAACTCGTAGTATGTTTAAAAGTGTACTTGCGTCCAAATGTAAAACAATGCATGTTTCTCACCTCCAAAGTTGTAAATCATTGTAATTGTATAAAATGAGGCTATGAACTCACCTCAGTGAATGTATTGATTATATAAATCAAATAAGTGAATCGTCACATGGAATCCGAATGCAACCTAATTAATTATAGGTCGTATGAGTATAGTGTATTTGAAATAATACAACAATATATTTTTATAGAGTTATATCACCATCTAAAAGTCTTTGTTTAATTTTTAAAGTTGAAACGATATTTAAATCGTACTTATTAAATAAATGTCCAAGTATTTGTATTTGTAAAAATATTATCTTCGTCCAACAATCGATTATTTGTTAATAATATTTGATTTAGTGTTTTTATTATGTATATAATTATATTATATAAATAGTTTAATTGTTTTATAAAATAATATTTATAAAGTTAAAAACATGTATAAATATTATGTAAGTAATACTACATTGTTTCTTAAAGTTTTTATAGCCCAAACGGACCCGAAAATACTCGAAAACCATATTTTATAATCCCATCAGCTTTTATGTATTTATATAAAAGTGTAGAAGTTTTTATATAAAAGTTATTTAGCCTTTATAATTTATAGTTCACAATCTATATACTTCTAGGTTCCGAAAATTGATGTTTATGTTAAAATGTCGTTCCGAACAACTTTGTAGATTTATACTTTGGCCGAATCGGACCCGAAAGCCCTAAAAACTCAATTTTTAGTTTTTGCAGTTTTCCCGCAGTTTCTCACAGTTTTATAAAACTGTGAGAATTTAAATACTTTTCCGAAATCTTTAAAAATTCATAACTTTCTCATTTTAACTCCGTTTTTTACGTTATTTATACCCACGGTTTCGTATTGAGATAATCTATCAAAATTTCATATTCTTAGATTTTTATAAAATCTGTACAGTAACAGTAAAATGAAACAGTTATATATAAAAAAACTTTTTATGTATTTAATCTTGTGAAAATCATATCTCCTTCGCTATAATTTCATTTTTCAAGTTTCTTATATATTCAGTATCGTGTTGAAATGTACTATTTAAATCTTAAGCTTATATATTTTATACTGATTTGTTTTTTACAGAATATACAAACTGTTTGTATTTAACTTTTATAAAAGTTATTTTTATAAACTTTATCATGATTTAATTATTCCAAGTTCTCTAACATCACTAATACAACATTATTAGTATATTTTAAGTCCTCTAATTTATGTCCAACCATTTTATGTTAAATAAGATGTCTAGAATAAATATTTATTTATAAAACTATATAATTAAACTTTTAATAATTAATTCAACAATTAATTATATAAATTATTCAACACTTGTAATATATCAAATAAAACATGTTCTTGCATTCTAACATATTTTAAACATCATTTCATCATGAAGATGTATTTCTTTGATTGTGTATAAACTTGTTTTATTTTATAAACTTTATAAAATAAATACTAGATGGTGATTAAACAATATAACAAATATATATGTATGGAAATAAAATAATTATGAAAGTGTAAGGTTTATGATAGACCTTATATGAATGAATGAAGAAAATGAACACAATTTAACTTAAATCTTCAACCCAAAATCCTTGTTAGAAAACTCTAATTTCCCTTGAAACCCCTAGTTTTTTTCCTTATAAAGATCCTTGATTTTATGAAACCCATGCCTTAAAATACCCTTGATACACCTTAGATATCAACCACAATAATGCTTGTATGCTTGCAATTTTGCTAAAACAAAAACTATGAAACTTTCTTGGTGTATGTTTTGAGCCGTGAATTAGAAGAGAGAAACAAGAGAGAAAACTTGATTATTTAGCTAGTTGTTATGAGTGGGAAAAGGCTTTCACTAATCTTCTATTTATAGGGCAAGTATTACATAAACCATAACAAAAATAATGGACTTGGAGTGGTTTAGTGGGAAGAGTACAAGTGCTCTCCTCCACCCTAGGAGGAGGCCACCGCTAGAAATAGAGGAGGGGAAAAAATGTGCTTGGTCATCCCATGGATAAAGAGATGGTGGTTTAGATGGTGGTCAAGAGCTAGATGGTGATTAACTTAAAATTACATTAGTGGAGGATTAATGTATTATTTGTGTGTTATGTATAAAAGGGGTGGCTTATAAATTTTATGTATTGGGTATAAGAGTGGGTATTTGTTGAAGTATAGATGGGTATTGGTGCTTCCATGCATGCATAATGTATTTTATTGCGAAACGTAAACGTTTTATGTAACCAATAAAAATAAAAAGTAAAAAGTTATAAATTATCTCCGTAATAATTATATAACACTTATTTGACGTAAACATTTATTTGTTTGATGACGGTTTGCGTTAAATGTTGATTATTAGTTTACGCGATTTAACTAAACGATGAAAATTAAAGGTAAACGCGCAAAAATCTAAAAATAAATAATTGAATATATGAAGTCGAAAAATGACCTAAAATAATAGATTGTTACACTTTTCATCTCAAGTAAACCACATCCCGTAAAGGGAAATAATGAATTTGCGCAAAGTAACCTTTGTCTTGGTTTGACCAATAAGGGAGTAAAACCCGTTACGTGATTAGAGACAATGTAAATCTACATTAAGGTCTAATAAATACTTTTGTTTGATGGTATGTTGAAAGTATGATTATTCTAGGTTAAGAAAAGAAGTTTTAGGCTTGGCTAGATGTGTTTGATAAAGAAACGAGTTGGTGTTTTGTTGGAAAACCGGAGGACTTTTTTATCTCCTCTCTTTGACTAAACCTCGTTTTGAGTGTTTCTAATTGCTCAAGTATCATGTACATACCTTTATTGAAAGATCCACGTATGTCGGGTAAGAGGAAAGCCGACAAGCAAAATTCCATAAAATGGAATTCGAGTGTGGCATGATGGCCACGTGCTGGCGTGTGACCAACATGCTAGAGGCGTTGGTTTTACGGATTTTGGCTATCATTTGTTATTTTAAGTGTTGCGAATGTTTAATTGTCATCGTTAAAACATAAAGGTGATCTTAGTCAATATTGCCCCAACACATCATTCAACTCATGCACTGAAAATTCATCAATATCAAACACATCCACATACGTTACTAAACCATTTACATATCTCCTTTTATTATACTCTTTGAACTTTACTGCATGTATATTTTCATAGAAAACAGAGTAGGGTGTTTATCTAAAAATGCAATAAAAAACAATTACTATAAAATATTAGAGGCAATATCAAAGATAAAACCATTGATTAACACATTAGATGTATATAAACTGCATAACAACAATTAAGAAGGCAAAATTGAATTAGGTTACTTATGGTATACAAAAAGGTGTGCATCCTCCTCATTGTCCTGTTGTATCCTCCAACGTGTACGAACCATTGAATTAAAAGAGATGATCGAATTAGGGTTTTAACTTCTAAGGTTATAATTGATGATCTAATTTTGGGATTTTGATTTGGGTATGCTTTTCTTTGGGAGGGAAATGAAAAGTCAAAGGTTGTATAGAGTGTTTAGTGGTATGGGTGGGTTAAGTATCGATACTGGTGAGTCATTAAGTAAGTGGAATGGAAAAGACGAAACTACCTCGACCATTATTAAACTTAACGAAAAACTTAACAGCCATCCAAAATAGAGATCGTTTGGGTTACTAGTTGTAGCAATTGTGGTGTTTAGATTTAAATTCATCTAATCACTTGAGTATTTATTTGTTTCGTGAGTATTTAATTCTACGTGAGATCGTTAAATTTATTGAGTTTTGGCAAAACATCTCCGGATACGTTTTGGCCTTTGAATAAATTAGTTTACTCGTAACTAGTGCGTTACGACTTTACGGATATATTTTATTTGTGTCGCGTGTTTAATTTTTAGGTGTTGCGTAAAAATTTACTTACTAGTTCAATTACCTTGCATGTGTGTATGTGTTTACCCTTAATCACCAAAATATCTAAGATATTTATGTAAATTCAAAATTTAAAATTTTTGGTCCCCACCATTTGGTTTGGTTTGTAGCACCTTAGCACTCACCACACCCATCATTTTATTTTTGTTAGTTGTCTCCCTTGGTACAAGCCCCATAACCTCCATTTTTTTCACTTTGGTCTCCCAATGGTGCCAAGCACCTAGGATTCTCATTTGCTTAAGTATTAAGCATTCATCCATTTATTCATACATTCATCTATTTTACTTACACACGCTAAAACACACACAATAAAAATCTCTCCCTTTATCTTTTCTTTTCTTGGTTGTACGAAACACACACAACATACACTTTTGGTGTGTTTTTCTTGATTTTAAACATTGGATTTCATTTGATGTTAGTGATTCTTTTGTAGTCATATTCGGGTTAGATACAAGATCGTGTTCAGGTTATTATCTATCTTTTTTCTTCATTCTTGTAAGAAAACTCTCATCTTTCTTTTATACCTATTTCACATATTCTTATCTAAGCACACATCTCATCACCATGTTTGTGTAAAAGGGTTTTTATAAAAGAATCTAACAAATAAAAAGGGTTGTATAACTTGTTTATGTTTTTGGAACTTAATCTTAATATTATTATACTTTTAGGTTGAAAATATGATTTTATATGTTAAAAGTGGTTTTTAGTGTTATGTAACAATCAGTGGAGGGGATAAGTAGTCTTGAAGTTGTTTGAGTGTTGGTATAAATCGGAGGAAATGATTTCGGTTAGAAATGAAGTTGTGATATTTGCGACTAAAAATATAGCGTAGTTTTGGAGTAAAATACTTGTCCAAAATTTTTATGAGATAAAACAAGTTGTTAAATCCAATTTAAAAAGTTGAACCGTTAGAAATATGTTAGTACACTTAAATACGAATGTGTGTATATAAAGATCGCTAAAAACAGACTTAAAACGAGTGAGATACGACCAAATGAAGTTCGGATAAAAACTAGTAACTTTTCCAGCCAAAAACTGTTTTCGACAAAATATGTCTAGTTTACATTTTCGTGTTTTGACCCATTTCGAGTCCGATTCGGGTAAAAATTATAAAAGAAAACTTGTAGAACGAGATTTTTCCTTGAAACGTAGCTTTTGACCATTCCATGAATCTTTATAACGAAGGAGTTACGCCCTTGTAAAGACGGACTAAAATCTGGATATTTTATAAATTTTTTGGGTAAAAATGTCAGCTGTTTGAAACTTGGGCGTTTTTGAGCCCGAATGAGCTATAAAATCCTGAACAAATATTATAGTATCACTTATATATTTTCTATATGCGTCAGAAACATTCTAAAATATTATTAAGTAAGCGAGATAGGATTTATTAAGTTAGTGACATAAAATATGATAGTAATGAATTAATGACGAATAAAATTAGTAACTAGACTTTGGTAAGATACTTAGCGTGTTTAGGCAAAATATAAGTTTAATGGAAATATTTTGAAAACTGATAATGTACGAGATTTCCTTAGATTGGTAAAATATTGACTTTTGCTCTAGCGTCGAAACTTAATAAAACTATGTAATGTTTACGAGGTTGTATTTTGACTAGTATACTAAACACAACATGTTCGGGTGATGAGAAGTTTATAAAAATTGCATGTGCATCTTTACGCTATCGTTGGCTTGCACTTAATGCGCACTATATTCCAACTAGGTCGCGTTTAGGACATTCGAGCTCATCTTTCACTTCTAGATTTATTCCAATTCACCACTTCGCTTAAGGTGAGTCTTCGTAGCCCCTCTTTTTACTTATGTTTGCCTAGGGGAAAATGATACTCAAATGTTATTTTAAAATGTTTTGTGTTGTGTTAAACTATTCTTTTAGACATTATGTGAATTTATATTTCTATATGTGTGATTATGTACCTAAATTGTGGAAGTAAACTATCTCGGGAAGAAACACCCATTTCATCTAGGTAAGGCGCCAGTATACCTTCGAGAGGACGCACCCACATTATTGAGTTTTATTATGTGATTTGTTATTATGTGATTGTTATTATGTGAATTGTTATTGTGTGACAATACTAAATGTCGTAATATGCATATCTTCTCGTTATTGTCCTACTTAAACTATATGCACAACAAATGGGTTTATAACTTAAACCTACAAGCTCACCAACTTTATGTTAACGTTTTTGAGTATTCATTTTCAGGTAATCAACTTACTAAGCCTAAGGAGGAATAAGGCCTTCTTGCATTGCTTAGAGAGACTTAGGATGTAACCCTCTTGAATTACTTGTCCCTTGTATTACTTATCTATTTGATGTTAATTGTACTTGTCCCGGGTTGTGAGATTATTATGACTATGTGACTATGTTGTCATGGTAATGACTATCCACGATACAAGTCTCCACTTATGTCAAGAGTCTTCATGTCACGTTTATGTTAATCTTTCATTTAGTGAATTCTCTATTGTTTTATATAAATGTGTTATGACGATCCTGTCTGTTACATATCGTGTTTCCGCCTTAGACGGGGTATGACAGATTGGTATCAGAGCCATTGGTTATAGAGAACTAGGTGGTTTTTTCCTAGACTATAACCTTAGTACCCTCATATAGCCTGAGTAACAGGAACTATGTGTGCATTTATGTATATGTGTATTGCTTTGTAAATTGTCAGTACTTACGTAATAATTCTATGTGCAATTACGTGTATACTTGTTGATTCGTGAGATTTCTATGTGCTATTTGAAACACTCCTAGAATGCGATGACAATAAAGGCATGCCTTTGTGATGTAAGTATTATGACGCCTGGCCAGCGTGATAATAAGTTTCATCATATAACATAGACTTATTGGGATCATAGGATGCCTCGAGGAAATTTCTAGAATAGTAAGGGTAAATAAGATAGAATCTTAGTAGACTTGTATGACATCGTTAGCAGGTCATAGTCAGCCCTGTTGCACATCGCGTGCTGAACTGACGAGTCAGGGTACATAGTTAGTTACCCCATGAATGAACCTCCTGCTATGTCATCTCAATTGTTGTTTTGTCATATGATCACGACTTTGGGAACGACTTGTGAATCAAAAGTACTACTAGAGAGTAATAACCTTATGATTTTGAGTAGATCGTTTGCGTTGACCATTATAACAATTTTCTTTCTGATGATCGTGTTATAGAGATAGTACTGATTCGTTTAAGTCAAAGTCCTTCTATAACAAAAATATACTAGTAAAGTGTTCTTTGACCTCTTAAAATATAAGGCATTAGTAATTTTTCACGAGTGGTTTGTTTTAGAATCAAGACCTTTGTTAAATGTTGTATGTCCCAACCTCAAAACTTGTTGGGTATCATTATCCAACCCACGTCTGAAAAGATGTTTTACACAAACTCCTTTTTATCAATTTCATGGTACTGGGCCATTTCAATTTCAAATTGTAAAATCCTTATTATACACTACTTGAAGTATCTTGAGTCAAAATTGTTTTTGTGATGCATGTCGAAAGGTCAAACTTGTTGAAGGGTCCTAACCACACCTAAAACAATCATTTTACAAACTTTTGTAGTAATTTATTCTTACATGAGTATCATTATTGAAAATTTTAAACTACGTAGCATATTTTACTCAAGAGGTATTATGATCAAAATTGCTTAAAAGTTTTACTCAAAGAAATGTTGTGGATAAATCTTAAAACCATGCCTCCGAGAAGAAACACGCGCGACTCATGAACAAAACTTGGTATACCTTTCAATATATCAACAACACATGTTAGAACCCAATATTACCTTGACAGAAAAATTTCCTACAAGCTTGCCTTATATCATTCCTTTTGTGGCAAGCTGATCTAAAGGAACGACTATGACGTTTAGCACACCCTCATAAATTCGTGAATACATGCCTTATCTTTTAACCTTACCTCTCAAACAATGGAATATTCCTCCATCCTCGGTTATCTTTATAGCATACTTCGGTTTAATCAAATTCAGCATCAGGAAGCGTGCCACCATAAATAGTAGAAACGTGTAGAAATTATAAGTCTCGTCGATTACCGTGTGCAGATCACGATAGAATATTATAGTCAGACACTCAAATTAAGTAAGGTCTATTATAGTGTCAATATTATAGATTAGCATTATTTTGTGTCGACCTTGAAGGTCTTAGAGAATGAACCGTCCATCAACCTAGCTTGAGGAAGACACCAATAGGATAGTTAGTAAACGCAACTTAGGATGAGGGATCTATTCTGTTGCTATCAACATGATACCTTTGGGTCATGGAAGTTTTGATGCGATAATGGGGATGTATTGATTGTCAACGCCTTAGGCTAAAACGATTACGAAATTTCCTCGTCGAACGATGACATATACAAGATTCATGGAGAGCGACCTGAAGAAAACCTGAAGCAGCTCGCGAGCATAAAAGCCGATGAAAAGAAACTTTAAAACATCCCGATTGTTAAGGATTTTCCTAAGGTCTTCTCTAAAGACTTAGTGAGATTACATCCCCTTCGACAAACCGAATTTCGTATAGACCTCATTCTTGAAGCAACCCCTGTAGCAAAAGCCCCCTATCGTTTGGCACCTTATGAAAAGCAAGAGCTTCTCTTTTCCAACACCTCAACACCCTCACCATCTCTCAAATACTTTCTAGCCTTCTTTATTAAGAGTGTGCATTGATTATTAGAAATCAAACAAGTGATGATCCAGTCGACTAATTTAGTGGTGCTGAACACTTCTTTCCTTTTAAATAACTTACATGGATCACGGAAACTAACACCTTAGTGTTGGTGATGAGAACCCTCAAGTCAATGTTTAGGACTAAATACACCCGTTTTTATTCTTAGTTTTGCCATTTCTACTATCTGACGTGATGAATATGTTCATGGAATCAGGAAACAGAGTATAGAGACCGTTACTAGCTAAGTTTGATGCCTACTTATTTGTGAGACAACAAAGATTCGTGGATAACTTTAAAGACTTCCCACATTGGTTTAAGACTTCCCTATCTATTACTTATCTGTTACCTATATATTACCTATCTATAACCGTACACATTTTGACGACATACCTTATCGACGACATACCTATCTATTGCCGTACACATTACGGTTAAGACTTCTAACACTTGTGGATCTTAAGCCATGAATACCCCTGCAGAACCTCACTGATTTCTAGGCTACCTGGCTGTAATTAGAAACCAATTCAAACTTCTCAAAATCTCTCAACCACTAACAGTGTCGAGCAACTACGCTGGGAATCTATTTCGCGTAATAATAAGAAGAAGCGTCACAAACGTTGAAGTGTAGACTATCCAACGTTGGATTTGATTGCATACTAATGAAGAGGAACAAGGTTATCTCATACTCGATAAGACAATGCAAGGAACGCCAGAAGAATTACATGACGCGCGACTTGGAGCTGGGAACCGTTATTATTGCGCTTATGGCTTGGAGACGCTAACTATATGGTACAAAAAGCAAGATGGTTACTGACCATCAGATTCTTCCACATCTCCTCAACTAGAAAGTGCTTAGTGTGAGACAAAGGAGACGAGTGGAACTACGGAGTAAGTTAAGTTGTGAATTCTAGTATCATCTAGGCAAAGCAAACATCGTAGCAGATGCATTGAGTGAGGAGGAAAGATCAAAACCCTTACAAGTACGACCAATGGGAATGCTAGTTAGACAAGTTTGAAACCTCGTGTACAGAATACTCGAGGTGAAGCAATGAAGTATGGGAAGAACATTAGAATCTTAATACACTTTTAAAGGCTCAAGTCAACCTTTATTTCTCCACAGACACCCATTAGTGTGGCAAGAATTGGTTTTGAGCAACCCTAGAATCTAGCCAATTCTTCATAAACGTTGAGCTTTTTAACAATTTATGACTTAATCTCAAGACAGTTCTTGTTTGATGAGTTACGAGATTAAGATAAACTTAAGTTGTTGCTTAGCTTAAGGTTTTTATGGAATTCGCTCAAGGACATGAAAGGCTTGAAGTGTGTGAATTGGAATTTGATATGTTGGAGTTTGGTACTTGTCGAAAGAGCTTGAATCCCGAGAGTTAGTAATGTGAGCGAAGTTGTCATGTCGACAATCCATAAACCTAGATTTTGATTTTTCTAGTGATAAGATGTATGAGAATACAAGGTAATACTATCGGTGGTCAAGAATGTAGGAGGATATCGCCATGTATGATGGAGCATTGCTTGACTTTCTCGAAAGTCAAGGCCAAATATCGTAAACCGTCCAAATCTTCTCAACAACACCAAATTCCCCATAAGGATTAGGAGCAAATGTATGAGGACCTACTGACCAAACAACCTCGAGTTACAAGGAGAACATAACTTAATGGAGGTAGTAATGGATTGATTAACAATATCAGCACATTTGAATCTTGTTTAGGAAATATAGTGCTCATATATAATAGTTTAGATAGGAGTAGTCGCCTACTGTCATGATGTTGGTACACACTAGGACCATTTAGTTGTACAATCGAATTTAACACTTGAGAGAGCGAACATCTAGACCTTAGAAACATGCTTCGGGCATGTGTAATACAGTTCTACGTAGGTTGAGATAGTCATTTACTTTGGTTTAGTTTTGTAACAACCTTTACATGATTAGCACAAGGGAACATCCCATAGGAAACATTGTATGAGTATACGTGTCGTTCACCACTTGTTGGTTAGAAATAAGAGATAAAAGGTTGACATAATCTGCCTTTACCTACAAATTTGTTAGAAGGAACTCAACTATCATAGAAGACTCAAAATCCTTCTTCTTAAATACTTTAAGCTATGCTAACCACTATATTTCTTCAGACCATATGTGTGTTTATAATTTGCGTATGTGAGCATTAGTGTTGATTGTATCTAGTTGTGAATTCTATATTCCTATTGAGCCGGTAGTCTTAGATCTATCTAGGAGTTGAGCTCCTGTTGGTAGTCGTCTTGTCAAAAGATTATTTCATGCATCCTAACAATCTTAGCGACTTGTTGGAAGGCTATATTAGCGCGTAACCATTTTTAGTACCTAAAGCTTACTTGCATATCTTACTGCACTCTAAATGCTTTTGTGTGGTCTTAATTGATAGTGATTTTGAATAAACCCAAAGTAGAGCCAATTCTTCCAAATGTTGAGTTTGGTAACAACTTATAACAAATTCACAAGTAGTACTAGTTGAATTTCAGGACAAAATTCCTTTAAATAGGGGAAACTATAGCAACTATTGTGTTCATATTTAAATTTATGTAATTACTTAAGTATTAATTTGTGTCGTGAGTATTTGATTCTACATGAGATCGTTAAATTTACCGCATTTTGGCAAAACGTCTTCGAATGCGTTCCGACATTTGAATAAATGTAGTTTACTCATGACTAGCGTGTTACGACTTTACCGATATATTTTATTTGTGTCACATGTTTAATGTTTACGTGTTACGTAAAACTTTACTTACTAGTTCATTTACCTTGCATGCATGTATGTGTTTACCCTTAATCACCAAAATATCTAAGATATTTATGTAAATTCAAATTTTAAAATTTTTAGTCCCTTCCTCTTGATTTGGTTTGTCCGTACCTAAATACACACCACACACATCATTTTATTTTTGTTAGTTATCTTCCTTGGTACAAGCCCTATCCCCCCTTCACTTTCTCACTTTGGTCTCTCAATGGTCCCAAGCACCTAGGATTCTCATTTTCTTAAGTATTAAGCATTCATCCATTTATTCATTCATTCATCTATTTTACTTGCACACACTAAAACACACACAACAAAAATCTCTCCCATTCTCTCTTCTTTTCTTGGTTTGAAATTTGTCTTTATTTATAGGCTGAGAATGGTTCAAAGTGCGGCGCACATTATAAAATGTGCGGCGTACTTTGCTTAAGTCGATGCAAATATCATTAATGCTGATAGGAAGTGCTGTGCAGTTTTGTAGAAAACTGGCGCACTTGGGGTGTAAATGCAGAGTTCTTTTAATTCCATTTAATTCTATTTAATTCGAAGGGAAGTGCGGCGCACATTTTTGGAAAACCGATGCACTTCTTAGCATTTTCAGCTTTAGTCCTTTCTTTTCTTCTAACATGTCTTCTGATGAGTATAAACACTTGTATTTTGGACTTTTTGAGCTCGGGATGTCTTCAAGTGAACCTGCACATATTTCATGCAATTAAGTACCAAAAGTTCATGAGAAAAATAAAATATATACAAATAACTCCGCCGAAAACATGTATAATTTAGACGTTATCAAATCCCTCCACACTTAGCTATTGCTTGCCCTCAAGCAATCAAAGAGAGAAAACAAGATCATTTATCTTGACGTGGAGAAAATTTAGATTTAACAAGTGTTTACTGATTTTAATAATTTTTTAGGCATAGACATATAACAGAGCACCTCACATAGGGAATGTGTTTGATTTTTAGATTCACTCAAGTCACACAGATAGGGTTTATATTTGTGAAGTCACTCAACTGCACAGACATAATCTAGATAGCTACCATAGGCTTATACAAGACACCTAAACATGCTCGATGCGGCGTGAGCACCTAGACAAGATCTCAAAGAGGCAAAATGTGATAATGATGGAGGTGAGTAACATGTACTAATTCCATGTGACAAAACCTAAGCCTTATACTTTGAACTTTTATTCCCTTTTTTGATACCAAATGGTGTCATAACTAAGGCTGGCACAAAACTTCTTTCATTGAGCATTTTTCTTCAACTTTGGGTACTTCAGCGAGATAGCACTAAAAGGGAGTGCTGTAGATATAGGAGTTACATGGGATTCATTTCACCTCTTATCATTCAATTTTGTCTGTAAATTAACCTCACTGTGGTTAGTAAATAACAATTAAACACAAGTTCTAGAGCTTCTAAAT
Organism: Tanacetum coccineum; assembly: GCA_026074375.1. Lineage (NCBI taxonomy): Eukaryota > Viridiplantae > Streptophyta > Magnoliopsida > Asterales > Asteraceae > Tanacetum > Tanacetum coccineum. Next base: position 17,449 of record BQNB010038490.1, on the reverse strand, counting down.
TACTGGCTCACTCATATAATTTTCAATCAATATCAATGCTCTAGAAAAGGCGACAAACTACAAGTACACAACCATAATGACGGATGAGACACTTGCAATTGCATTCAAATCTTAACTTGAGAAAACTAAAGGCAAAAATTATCTTAGGTAACAAAGGTGGATACCTGAATTTTTTAAGGTTTAATTCTCACAATTTAGTAGACTGGTTTTGTGCTAGTTATAGTGTCAATCCGGTTAGATTTTTCTTACTAAGAGTATACATTTTTTAATTTTGGAGTAAAATTATATTTATATTAGTTTCATAATATATCAGTTGAAAATTTTAGCTAGATTGCAGGGCAAACATGGAAGAATATGATTTATTTAATTTTTCCTATTTTTGCTTCCCTTCCACATTTAAGTAAAACATTGCCCTCAATGTGAGAACTGATAAATATAGAAAATAGGGAAAATTAAGGGAAAAGGGTACTTCCCAGGGCATAATTTGAGGTAGCTGTGAGAGCTTGTTTTTCAGAAAACGCCATAATTTTTTGATCTATATATTACCTGCAAAAGAGGAAACAAACAAAACATACAAAAAAATATATTTTTGATTTTTTTAGAAGATAAACAAAGGAGGAGGGACTCCCCCATACTTAAGTAGAACATAGATAAAGCACGGGCTGCCTCATGAGAAGAGCTTAATTTTTAAGAGAGTCGTTAGCTAGACTCGTACTTCTTTGTTTCATTCTTTGGGAAAGAAGGGAGTGAGTTCTTCCCTTGGGTCATTATCTTTTTGATGGTAGAGTTTGAGTTAATGGCCATTAACAATGAACGTCTTTCCATATTTTCCATATAGTTCAACATACTCGGATGGATATTGATGTTTTACTACGTATGGTCCTAGCCATCGAGATTTGAGTTTCGGCTGTTTGAATTTATACTTAGAGTGAAATAGCAGCACTTTGTTTCCATGTTTGAATTCTTTTCTCATTTTGAGTTTCCTGTCGCGTCAGACTTTAGTTCTTGCCTTATATATATGAGAGTTTTTATACGCTCGATGTCTAAATTTGTCTAACTCGTGTAACTGGAACATTCTTTTATCACCAGCAGCGATAAGATCTAGATTACAGTTTTTCATGGCCCAATATGCACAATGTTCAATTTCAAAAGGTAGATGGCAGTTTTTATCGTATACAAGCTTGTATGGTGTGGTACCGGTTGGTGTTTTGTAAGAAGTACGAAAAGCACACAAAGCATCATCGAGATTTCTTGACCAGATAGCGGGATTATCTTTCATAGTTTTTTCAAGAATTCTTTTAAGGGTTCTGTTTGTATTTTCAACTTGTCTGCTCGTTTGAGGATGATATGATGTAGAGAAACGATGTGTAACTCCATATCTTTTCATGGTTTTCTCCATAATTTTTTTGCAGAAATGAGTTCCTCGGTCGCTTATGAGAGCTTTGGGCAATCGTGGTTCAAAGCAACCTTTTTCTCTTGAAGAATCTCCCGTAGTTACGATGGCTGATCAACGTACTATGGCGGAATTGCTCCGTGCACCCACCGAGGGTTATGCAGAGGCAATCATGGTTCCACCAATTCTTGCTGAGCATTTTGAGCTCAAGCATAGTCTCATTAATATGATGACTTCGGACCAATTCTTTGAACTTAAGAAAGACAATCCTCATGATCACATTCGTTGGTTTAACAAAATAACTTCCACAATAAAATACAAGGATGTGCCTAATTCAACGATTAAGCTTATGCTTTTTTCATTCTCTCTTGCGGGGGTAGCCCATCGTTGGCTCGAAAAAGAACCCCCTCGTTCTATTCTCACTTGGGAAGTGTTAGTGCAAATATTATGATATTTATTATAGTCGATCTCTTTATGTTTTGGTGATGACAAACATGTGACATGTAATACGTAACGTAAAGTGCGCAAGTTACTCGTAATCACAAATCATCAATGCATACATGCATCAACATCTCTCGACGTCTCAAGTATGCATCAAGACGGACATTGGTTTACACCTGACGTAAATCACGCAAGGTATGGATAAACAAATTATTAAACTTAATTAGTGATCAAGAAAATAATTTTTCTTCTTAATCCATCATATTTTTATAAAACTAGACTTTTATAAAAATACACAAAATAGTTTTAATTAAATAAAAATAAGTTTTATTTAAAAACATAAAATTTGAAATTCAAATTTTCCCCCCAAAACTGCTGCCAGCTAAGTCAGATAAACCTTCCCCACAAAAAGACAAAAATCGGAGCGTCAGTCTAGGGGCGGCCCCCTTAGGGCCTAGGCAGCCCCCTTATATATAAGGGACCGCCGGGACCGCCCCCAGCTGACCGTTGGGGAATCCTGGCTATAAATACTGGTCTACCCCTTGCTGAAAATTAACCCTCTTTGCACAGATTTTTCAAATTCCTTTCTCTCTCTAAAATCCCCTTTCTCTCTCTAAATATCTTGATCACTAACATAGTTTAATCTTGTTTAAATGTGATCCAATCTTCTATCCTTTCCTTCTTCCCTCATGTGCAAGAGAAGAACTTCGGTCATCTTCAAGATCCGAAGTTATGTAGTCTAGTTAGTCCATTTGTAACATTTGTTACATATAGATCGAGTCCATGTCTTCCAATCTTTAGTAGTGTGTAGATCCAAATGATGTATATATTTGGATGGGTTGATTGAGGGTTGGTTAGTATTTTAGGCCTTAAAATACATTGGTGAAGTGGTAGATTGGTTCTAGCTAAGATTAGGACTCGACATCTAGCTTAGTGTCGGAAAATAATGTAAGCGACGCGGTTTATGTGTTTAGGCCATAAAACACAAGGTTTGTTATGTTGGGCCATAAAACATAACGGGTTTGGTTGTACCCGAAGAAGAACTCGACATCTAGCTTAGTGTCGGAAAATAATGTAAGCATTGGTATAAGGTTTTCTCCGCCGAAAGGGAGCTTGTTGATTAGTGAAGTAACTCTCGAGTTGGATACTCGGGGAGTGGAGTAGGGCGAAGAGGAGCTTCGTGACCGAACCACTATAAATCACCGTGTCGGTTTGCATTTTCTTTTACCTTTCGCTTTACTTATTTCTTTACATTTACCGCTTTACTTTTATACTTGCATTGTGTCCATAATTGTGTGATTGGTTGTGTATATCTTGTTAGTTAAGGTTGTGTATCTCTTTGTGCTAAATATTGTGAGTATGATTATATTGTTAGAATATGTGTTAGCTATTATAAACCAATTATCAAAACTTCTCATATTGCGTCAAACTTGATTGGTGATTTGATACAAAAGATCTAGTCTGAAAACCTCTTCTGGAGGCGGTCCCATAATTCAGGCGGCCCCCTGATATACTTGGCGGCCCCCATATATATATGGGACCGCCAGTAGAAGAGTGATGTAATCTTTGATTTAAAGTTTTTTAATGGAAACGTATTCACCCCCCTCTACGGTTTCCACAATTGGTATCAGAGCCACGTCGCTCTAGTTTTCAAAACAAATGGTTTTTAAAATAGAGTACGATCCATGTATCAAATTACCCATGAAGGGGGATTAAATATGAAAAGTGTTTTGTTGTTTGATTCGTACTAGTTTTGTTATTAAATATACTTCGTATACTAGCTTGAAAGAAAATTTTCTCAAAAGTACTTGGAAGTGTCAACTTATATTTGTCTAAGTCGTAAGAGTAGAAATGATGTCTAAAACACGAAATTTATGTGCTGGAACAACTTTTTAAAGTCCTATGTTCCACAGTCAAGTCACCAAATGAGTTTGAATAAAAAACGTGTTTTTGGGTCTCTGGTGGCGGTCCCATAATTGTTTGGGCGGCCCCCTAATATATCTGGGGCCGTCACCTTTATGGGGGCCGTCTGTCTGTTTCAGCAGAATTTGGCAAACTTCGAAAAATCATATAAAATCAACCGTAAGTCTGTAGAAGTCGTGCCACCCGCCATTTCGAAGATAATTGAGTCTATTTTCATTTAAAAATACTTCCAAGTCTTCATTCTAAACTTAAATAAGTCAGAAATGCAAAATACTACATAGTGCTCAAAACTTTGAGTTTCGTTTTAACGTAAAACTTGTATTTTATATTTTCCTTTGAGTCGAGCATTTCTATTTGATATATCTTTGAAAAATAGTGTATTTGTCCTTTCAATATATTGATCTTAATTAATTTTTGAAATGGGAAGGAACTATATTATTTTCAAAATCAAATCAAGCTAAGTATACATCGTTATATCTAATACACAAAACAACGACGAATATCCTTATGTGTATGCTAGATGATTATGTGTGTTTACTCTTGTTTCAACTTGGTTAATAGATATTAATAAGTAATCATTACTATTTGTAATTGAGCTAATTATATATCTAAATGCATGTGCCATGTATACTATTTGTATGTTACTAGTTTTCGGATTATGCCTAATAGGAATTACGCTAGATTGCTTGCGTTAAGTTGCAAAATTGTTTGTGCATTGCATATAGGCATAGATCACTATATTTACAAGTGTTACATAAACATCTTGTAGATCATTTTGAGTGTAGTAACCCACTTAGGAATGGGAGTTTAATAGTTTGTCAAGTGTGTGGAAAAATAATGTCCTAAGATCATATATTAAAACCCGTCACTAAAATATTTCTAACACATCAACTCTCTTCCAACAAGATGTCTAAATCTTTTCATCATCTTGCGGTGTTTGACATTGGGTTGGTTAAACAAAATAAAAGATTGTATTAATACATTGGTAATTAAGTAAAAGAAAATGTATTTTTAAACTTTGCTTGTGCTTGCATTGTTCTAACACACACACATAATTATATTCTTTTTACCAACGTATAGTATTTTACAAAAGATGTGTGTTGTATAAAAATGCTTAGGAAAATCATTTATATACTCATAAAATGTCAAAAATTATGCATACTATACATATCAACAAATAGTTTTTCGCACAAGCAAAATATATGACAATCTTGAAGTAAGAAATTAACTTGTCATTATTCATCAACCTCACCTTACAACTAGTCTTAGGATTAGTGGAACACACTATGAAAATCTTTATTTGTCTTCTTTTAAAAGAATGTTCGTGAGGGTCAAGAAAGATTTCGAATATATATCAACTCATTATTCAAACTATGATTGATGTTATTATCGAATCTAATTGATAAGATTTTGAGTATGGACAAGAAATCGGATTTTTATTTGTCTAGCTTTAAGATTATATCAAAATATAACAAGAGATATTATCTTGAAGCTACATACTCAATCACACTCGATTGATATGAAAATAACGACATCCCTTTCCAAGACGATAAGAATATGCATCGGATCATAACTCACACTTGTGTAGATGATGTCATATTGAGTCTACTTGTCCAATAGTTGTGTTCCAAATATTTGGCAAATATATGCATAAAATACATAATGAAGTAGGATTGACGACTTGAATGTTTTATCCAAAATATTCAAGTAATTTACCTTGCAATGCACTTGGTAAATTCGTCATGTCCGAAAAGCCAAACATGAGCAAATGCACAACATATGTAACTCTGCTCAAACAATTCAAAAGCACAACTCAAAACTCAAACTCTCTTCTCATTTAAACTTTCTCTTACTCTACCAAATAAGTATAATATTTCTTATCACCAAATGAGAACCCTTTAACCATCTAAGGTTAGGACTAGGAAGAATTGAACATATTCCACAAACCATTATTGCACTTTCTTTAAATAAGTGATCGTAAGAAGATTTCGAATATGAAGATGATTATTATTCAAACGATAATCAATCTCACTATTCAATCTAATTACAAATTTGGAATATGAACATGAAATCGAGATTAGGATTTATCTAGATCACGGAAATATCAATCAAATGACCATAGATATTTTTCCGAGTCTACAGTTTAACCTTCCTCTGGTAATTACATGAAATCACGAAGTCGATTGTAAAACAATAAGATTGGTCATCAAAATAGCAACTCACACTTGCATGAAGGATTTTTCAATTGAGTCTAAAGTGTTAAAATGTTGTGTTATTAGCTATGGCAAATTATACATGCTACATCTAAACACACTCTAATTAGGATTGACGACTTATAAATTTCCATCGGAAACTCAATAAGTACTCCAACTTGATAAGCAAGACTTGGATGTCATTTCTGAAAACTTAAACCGAGAACCCTTATAACTTAAATAAGTTTTTTCTAACTAACCTAATATCAACACCAATCTCCCAAATAATGGATAAATGTTTTATTCTTCCCGAAAAATTTGGCACCTCCACTTATCGATGGATCCTTCTTCTTAGATTCTCTTCGTGTTAGGTAAATCTGCCCTAAAGCATTAGAATTAAACATCTTCTGTTTGATCAAACACTTAAAAAGACCAACTACATGGTAACTAAACTTTAGTTAATCATCATTATTTCCTATAAAGAAATATTCTCAAGATCTATTTGAGGTAAATAACTTATTGGATTTCTACATAAAAGACATGCAAAGGTGCTTTCTTTGAACACTCTCATTATTGATATTACAGTTTGTCACTCTTAATGCATACTTCCTAGGTCCTAGATGACCTCATTCTCTCTGACATACTACAAACAGTTTTGCCTCTCAATTAACCTTGAAATTTCACACATCTTGATTAAGGATTATGCGAACCGCAATTAAAGCATGTTAAGATTGAGTCCATGTTAGGCCCTTCTATGAAAAAGAAATCAAATTTAATCTTTGCTTTACAACCTTCATTAGCAAATATAGGAATTATACTTGTCTAAACATGAGAATGACTACTAGAGAATCTATTGCACTAGAAATTCAATTTGACCTAATGGTTGAATTGCTTCCAAGAGTGAAGTTGGGTTTGTGGTATAACCCGTAAAAATGGTCGTGTTTAGCCTGAATTGAGCACCACTAGTGATAGTCTCATATTCATTCTCTAATTTGATTAAATGAACTCTTCGGGGGGGGGGGGGGGGGGGGGGGGGGGGGGGGGGGGGGTTGTTTGGCTATATATGCCTTAATGATATCTACATCGATAGACTTTGTATCTCATTTAGATTGCACACTAAGACAAGTAAAAATAGATTTCTTCTTAATCAATCTAGACAACATGCACCTCACATATGTGCTTTGAAGCATCAAGATGATAACTTGCTCCCGTCTGATGCAATTATATGACTTCATGACTATTTTGATGCTCAACGATTAATTGTATATCTATTAAATGCATGTCTATTATAAAGGCGTTGTACTTTTTTCTAGCAGTTTAGATAAAATATCTTTTAGTTTATCTAAATGACACATGCTCCTAAATGCTAAATGCTAACATGTTTTACATGATGATTACATTTAAAATTATCATGTTTTGTTTGCGTCATCTTACATGACTTACATGTTAATTGTGCACCTACACTATGTTAGGTTGATGTATGACAAATAAGGTTTAGATGTCATACAGTCTTACACATTAATCTGTTGATTTATTAGTTGTTGATGCATGCCTTAGATAAACTTGCATGCTTACATCTATATGTCTTATACATCGTATGTATATATATACTCACACTATAAATATCGTTCTTCGCGTATGGGTGCACTAATCTAAATTTCAAAGAGTCATAAAATGGATCTTAAAATCTTCTAGAGTCTTCACTCACACACTCCTTTTGATCATCGACTCGCTTTCCTTCCAAATCATCTACTCTTAGTCAAATAAAGCATTTTATATACAAAATCTAACGCTCTCAAGTAGGTTTGACAACAAAATATTTCCATCCGGAAATAATTCCAAGTATCACTTAACTGCGATTGCAACGTTAAAGGTCATATTCGAAAATCCCTATTCAAGTCTTTTAACAACATAAGTTAAAACGCTCTCCTTTTCTCTTCGACGAAAACACTCTTATCTCTTCGACGAAACATTCTTTCTCTTCGACGAGAACATTCTTTCTTTCGACGAAAACACTCTTTGTCTTTCGATCACACCTATCTTTCTCTCACTCATCCACGCTCATCACATAGAGATGGCTAATCCCATTATTTTTTATTTTTTTTTTTTCCCTTAGGCTATTTCCGCTACCACCATTAAGATAACCTTATACCTCGCATGTGAATTTTCGATAAACATTCCACATACTGAGTAAGACACCATCCGTCTTGGACACTGTCAAGCTCGTCACCTCCATCTTCGTTTGTTTTTTGGTCTTTATTATACTAATTAATATTATTATTATTACTATTATTATTTTCGCGTATGAAACACACCAAAGATACGTCACTATTTTCTTCGGGACAATGTCCATAAGGAAACATCTCCATCGAAAAGGTTGCGTCTAAAGATAAAATCGCCGACATTCTTTCTTTACCCCTCAATCGCGAATCGTTAAATTATATTCGTCTTGGTTTAGGAATGATGGAACACATTCCATAAATCGTTCTCCTCTTTTCTTCTAGTTTCGATTCTAGTCCGTGTTCCATTCCATGTCGTGACAACTTAAATACATTCATCCAAAGGTACTATAAGTAATTATTTAATTAGCGAAATCAAATTAAAATGTCACTCCATTTCAAAAAAATTTTTTGTTAACCATACGATTTCAAACACCTTTGCTGGTGGCGGTCCCCCATAAACCAGGCGCCCCTCTGATTTAAAACAGGCGGCCCCCATTATATGGAACAGCCGATACAGATTGTGATATCTTTATCATTTCCTTCTCTAATCATAAAACGAACACCTTGTTTCTCTCTTCTTCTTTTCTTCATCTAAGATTAACGTCTACCCACACCCAAACCTATACCAATATCTCTCTATAGATCAACGGGTCATCCTCATATCCAACACTCCTAAGCAACGTTGCTTATTCTATCAAGAGTCAAGTGAATTTCATAAGATATGCATCGCATTTATCAAACACTTTCATACAATCAATAGACTTTATAATCCATCACTTCACAATAAATCCCCATCATATACAAACCTGGTCCCTCACATCTCAAATACGCTTGTCTCAAATTCTTAACGATTCTTCTCACTCCTAAAATGTTTTATTCTCTCCTTCTAGTAGTCTTCACTCTGAAGTCTTTCTACTTTTAAAGTTTTCTCGAACTCTATACGTTCCTTTTCACTTCTAATAAGTCTCCTAACCTCTAGAACAGTTTCTTCTCACTCAAACGTTCTTCTCTCTTCTAATAGTCCTTAGTTACTATTAAATCTTCCTATATCCCTTGAACAACTTAATATTTCATCCGAAAATATTTAAGTATCGAATACAAATGTCACTGAGTTCGCAAACTCTCAATGTTTCTAGAAATGAAGAACATAAAGAAGATAGTCAATCGTTCAAGTGTTATTGAGATCGCCAACAATTGTTGAGTCTACTCATTATTCACCACCTTGAAAGAATCACTAGCGCCTCATTTCATATCCCAACTATGTTCCTCAACATTATCACAACCAAAAAACACCAAACAAACTTAAAACTCCCAATAATCACCTTTGGTCTCGATAGTCACATACACATCAATTTGTAGTAGCAATGAAATATCTATCTTTCTAACTACCCTTCATCAACACATTCCTTCTTTAGTCTCGCTCATCCTTCCCTACTTCTCGGCTCTATGGAATCTCTTTTTCATTCTCATCCAAGAGCATATCATCTCCATTCTCGTCCTATCTATTTTTTAATCATTTTAAAGTATATATTTTGGCTATTCCCAAGATATAAAATGTCATTCCGTCTACTTTTTAAAAATTTAGTTCTCATAATATTGTGTGTTAATCATAAATGAATCTCATTCTCGTTATTAAAAATCGGTCTAATCTCTACTCCTTAAACATATGTTCTTGAGTCCTTTTAATTATATCATTAAATAGTTGATTTTAACATTGATTGCATTTGTCTAGCTTCCAACTTTCATTTAAAGTGTCCTACTTTATAATAAAACCTAGAAGTGCATGTCTAGTTCCCCCTAATGTTTTCTATATGTAACCTGCACATGTCTACTAACATGTGTTTTGTAGCACAACAATATCTTGATTCATTGGTTCCCCAAACAAGGCGGAGCATACACCGAAGGGGAGCACTTACAAGCGCTCTACTAATTTAAATTGCATCGAACTTCTTGAGCATCGATGCTAATTTATTTGATCCATGGATCCGTTAGAGTCAATATACAAAATGATATTATCATGGGGACGCATATGAGCAATGGGGAGTTAGAGATATATGGGAAAATAGCATGAAGTATGTTTAATATGATGATAAAGACTATACTAGGATGATGCAAACTCACTTTTATTGGAAGATAGGATTGGAGATTGTCAAATACAATAAGGGTTCAGTTCATACTCCAAATAAACTTCTACCAATGCTCAATTCGAAATCACCCTCAACCTTAAGTCCTCCTTCTCATAACATCAACTTATAGACTTGAAGTACCTACATTCTTTCAAGCCTTTTCTCACTGCATGACTCCTCTAATTATCCAAACATAACCATCTTCAACATACACATAACTTCTTACTATTCTTCAACCTATATCCTTGGAGCACCTACCAATTCCTCCATCCTTCCACCTATAATAGCATCCCATGCATGCATGTATGTGTGGTTTCGGTTGGAGTATGGACCAAGGGGGGACCAATGTGGTCTCCACCATTTTAGAGATAGTGCTACATGTTTGATTTAATTTCCATGGCTTGCAACTAGCACATATTGATCAAGTAAGATACATAATACGTAATTAACGAAAATGAGTAACGATATCACCAAAAATTATGAAATTTTAAATATTGCCATAAAATGCAAAAACGTAGCTATTGTCAAAATACTACGATGTTTGATAACCCGGTTCACTCCCGGTAAAGATTCTCAGTTAAACACGGGACAACTTCCTGGTTATACATAAAAATTAAACGAAACCCTAAAATTTCAAATTATCGACCGGTAACGGCTAAAATATTTAACGGAAATTTACAGGGTGTCACAACAAACATGTAACTTGTAATACATAACGTAAAGTGCGCAAGTTACTCGTAATCACAAATTATCAATGCATACTTGCATCTACATCTCTCGACGTCTCAAGTCTACATCAACACCGACATTTGTTTGCACCTGACGTAAATCACGTAAGGTATGTACAAACAACATTAAACTTGTTGGATGATCAAAGAAATAAGTTTTTGTTTTAATCTTTATAAATATAACAAAACTATTTCACAAAAATTATTTAGACAAATTATTTTTTAATTATAAAGAAATGTTTTATTTGGTAATTATTTTGAATTTCAAAATCTGGTCATTTCCCCCCAAAACAATTCATACTTTCACATGATTTTACCTTCACCACAAAAAGACAAAAAATGGAGCGTCAGTCTAGGCGGTTCCATAAATATGCCCCCCCCCCCCTGACGGCCACCTAATATATATGGGGGCCGACGATGTTAGACGAGCAGTTTTCACCACCTATAAATAGTGGGTCACTTCTAACTATTTTTACAACCTTTTGCACAGATTTTTTAGTTCTTCCTCTCTCTAGATCTCACTAAATCTTTCTAAACTCTTTGATCATTTAACTTGTTTAATCTTGTTTAAATGTGATCCAATCTTCTATCATTTCCTTCCTTCCTCAAGTGCAAGAGAAGAACTTCGGTTATATTCAAGATCCGAAGTTATGTGGTCTAGTTAGTTTATTTATAACATTTGTTACATATAGATCGAGACCATGTCTTCCAATATTTAGTAGTGTATAGATCCGAATGGTGTATGTATTCAGATGGGTTGATTGTGGGTTGGTTAGTATTTTAGGCCTTAAAATACATTGGTGATGTGGTAGATTGGTTCTAGCTAAGATTAGGACTCGACACTTAGCTTTGTGTCAGAAAACATTGTAAGCGACGCGGTTTATGTGTTTAGGCCATAAAAGACAAGGTTTGTTATGTTGGCCATAAAACATAACGGGTTTGGTTATACCCGAAGAAGAAATCGACATCTAGCTTAGTGTCGGAAAACATGTAAGTAAGGCTATAAGGTTTTCTCTGCTGAAAGGGAGCTTGTTGATTAGTGAAGTAACTCTTGAGTTGGATACTCGGGTAGTGGAGTAGGGCGAAGAGGAGCTTCGTGACCGAACCACTATAAATAACCATGTCTGGTTTGCATTTCCTTTTACCTTTCTCTTTACTTATGTCGTTATATTTATCGCTTTACTTTTACACTTGCATTATGTGAATCTTTGTGTATGTTGTGTTAGACATGGTTGTGTAGCTCTTTGTATTTAACATTGTGAGTGTGGATATATTGGTAGAATATGTGCTAGTTATTGTAAATCCATTATCAAAACTTCTCATATTACGTTAAACTTGATTGGTGATTTGAGACAAAATATCTAGTCCAAAAACCTCTTCTGGAGGTGGTCCCATAAATCAGGCGGCCCCCTGATATACTTGGCGGCCCCCATATATATATGGGACCGCCGGTAAAAGAGTGATGTAATCTTCGATCTTAAAGTTGTTAAATGGAAACGTATTCACCCCCCTCTACGGTTTCCACAATTGGTATCAATGCCATGTCGCTCTAGTCTTCAAAACAAATGGTTTTTAAAATAGAGTACGATCCATGTATCAAATTACCCATGCAAGGAGATTAAATATGAAAAGTGTTTTGTTGCTTGATTCATAATAATTTTTTTGTTAGATATACTTCGTATAATAGCTTGAAGGAAAATCGTCTAAAAAGAGTTTGGAATTGACTATATATTGTATTTAGTCGTAAGAGTAGAAATGGCATACAAAACATGTTTTTTATGTGCTGAAACAACTTCTTAAAGTCTTACGCTCTACAGTTAAGTCACCAAATTATTTTGTACACAAAACGTGTTTTTGGGTCACTGGTGGTGGTCCCATAAATGTTAGGGTGGCCCCCATATATATCTGGGGGCCGTCACCTTTTTGGGGGCCGTCTATCTATTTCAGTAGAATTTGACAAACTTCGAAAAAATCATATAAAATCAACCGTAAGTCCGTAGAAGTCGTGCCACCTGCCATTTTAAAGATAATTGAGTCTACATTCATTTAAAAATACTTCCAAGTCTTTATTCGAAACTTAAGTCTGTCAGAAATGCAAAATACTACTTAGTGGTCAAAGCTTTATGTTTCGTTTTGACGAAAAACTTGTAGTTTACCCTTTCTTTCAAGTCAAGCATTTCTAGTCAATGTATCTTTGAAAAACGGTATATTTGTCTTTTTAAAACATTGATCTTGATTAATTTTTTAAATGGAGAGGAACTATTTTATTTCCAAATCAAATCAAGCTAAGTATGCATCGTTATATCTAATACACAAAACAACGACAAATATCCTTATATGTATGCTAGACGATTATATGTGTTTACTTTTGTTTCAACTTGGTTAATAGATATTAATAAGTAATCATTACTATTTGAAATTGAGCTAATTATATATCTAAACACATGTGCACATGCCATGTATACTATTTATTTGTTAATAGTTTTTCGGATTATGCCTAATAGGAATTACGTTAGATCTCTTGCGTTAAGTTGCAAAATTGTTTATGCACTGCATATAGGCATAGATTACTATATTTACAAGTGTTACATAAACATCTTGTAGATCATTTTGAGTGTAGTAACCCATTTAGAAATGAAGTTAATAGTTTTGTCAAGTTTGTGGAAAAATAAATGTCCAATATAGGCATATTTTAAAACTCATCATTAAAATGATTTCCAACACATTATCTCTCTTCAACAATATGAATAAATATTTTCATCATCATCTTGTGTTGTTTGACCTTGGGTTGGTAAAACAATTTAAAAGATTGTATTAATACATTGGTAATTAAGTAAAAGAAAATGTATTTTTAAACTTTGTTTGTGCTTACATTGTTCTAACACACACACATAATTATATTCTTTTTATAAATGTATAATATTTTACAAAAGATGTCTGTTGTATAAAAATGGTTAGGAAAATCATTTATATACTCATAAAATGTCAAAAACTATGCATACTATACATATACAAAAATAGTTTTCGCACAACGCACCAATATCCCCCCCCCCAACCCCCTCTCCCCATCCATTCCATGCCCGTTTTGGTCATTTTGGCTTACCTATAAACCTATATCGGGCCAAGCTTTTGGGCTTACGGGCCCATTAGGTTCGAAATAAGCCATAATAAGCTCCCCGAGCTTATTATAAGCTTAACCAACCCACACGAGCTTATTGAGGACTTTTGGACTTATAAAAACTAACATGGATCGTTAAAAACCTAAACGGACCTTAACGGGCCCAACAAGGCCCGTTAAGCCAAAATAAGCTCGATAAGCTTATTTTAAGCCGAAACAACCCTTATGGCCTACTTAAAGGATGAAAAGCAATTCTAAAACTATTTTCAAACCTTTTCGTGGTCAAAATGCGAAAACCGAAAGTAAAGGGGCTAAGGTTGCCATTTCCGAAACTTAAATGAAATGTTAAAGTCATATGGTGAAAACTTATAAACTACAAGGACGAAATTCGTAAATATCTAAACGGTGAGGACTCACATTGGACTTTTAAGTTAAATTCGAAACTAGAGGGACTGATATTGTACTTAACGAAAAGTAAAAGATTTAAAACTTATTACTTTTCGAAAACTATAAAACCATAAGGACCTAAGTTGTAACTTCGGAAAATAAAGGACTAGTTATGGTTTTCTCGCAACTAGAAGGTTTAAAGTGTAAATGATATTACTTTATAAACCTAGGGACTAAAAGGGTAACAACTAGAAACCTAGGGGTATGTTAGTGAGCAAAAGTGAAACAAATGAAACACTTAACGCGTCGGTCGAACACTAAGATGTTCGGACATCGAACGGCTTTAATAACGAGTTAATAAATAATGTATATTTATTAATAATGATTTCACATTTCTCGAGAACCATCGAAACTATAAATACAATAGTCTTGTGTGTCACCACACAAGTGATAACGGTATATATAAACTTAAAATGGGATTTAGTTTATACAAGGAGTCGTTAGCTTAAATGTGTAAACTAAGACTTGACCGTACTTACTTAGGTACTTAACGGTGTGATTCACTGCTTACTTGGATACTTGTTATCATTCAAGGAACTACCGGCTAAGGTGAGTTCATAGCCCCATGCTTTACAATTATTTAAATGATTTACATCCTTGGGGTGAATTATCATGTCTAAAACGTCATATTCTAAGTAGGATTGATGACTTATGAATTTCCATCGGGAAACTCATAAGTACTCTAACTTAATAAGCAAGTCTTAGATGTCATTTTTGAAAACTCAAACCAAGAACCCTTATAACTTATATAAGCTTCTCCTAATAACCTAATTTCCACATCATCTTCCACGTAGTGGGAAAATGATCCTTGCTCAAATTTGGCACCTCCATAGATCGATGGATCCTGCGTCTTAGATTCATCTTCGGTTTAGGTAAATCTGCCCTATGGCATTAGATTTAAAAGATCTTCTTCTTGTGAATCTCTTACTTAAAAGTCCAACATACATGTAACTAACCTTTAATAAATCATCATTATTTCTACAAAGAAACATTCACAAGATCCATTGAGGTAATTAATCTTAATTGAATCTCTTGCTTAAAAGACATGCAAAGGTGTATTCTTTGAACACTCTCAACATAGTACTTTATGCATTGTCACCCTTAAGCATACTCATAGGTTCTAGATGATTCATTATCTCTTAAAATTACAACCACTTGCTTTCTCTCTCATTTAACCATAGAATTCCACATATCTTGATTAGGATTATGTGAACCGGAATTAAAGCATGTTAGTTGAGTCATATTAGGACCTGAGTGATAAGACAATACAAATTTTATCTTTGCTACACTTCATTAGGAAAATATAGGAATTCTATTTTGTCAAACATGAGAATGACTACTAAAGAATCTATTGCACTAGAAATTCAATTTGACCTAACGGTTGAATTGCTTCCAAGAGTAAAGTTGGATTCGTGGTATAACCCGTAAAAATAGTCGTGTTTAGCCTGAATTGAGCACCTCTAGTGATAGTCTCATATTCATTCTCTAAATTTGACTAAATGACTCCTCTTAAATATGCATAATGATAGTCTACATTGATAGACGTTTTATCTCATTAGGAGTGCACACTAAGCAAGTAAAATTAGGTTTCTCTTTAGTCAATCTATACTACTTGCACCGTACGTATGTGTTTTTGAAATTTTAAGATGATAACTTGCTCCCATGTAATGCAAATATATGCCTTCATGTTTATCTTGATTCTTAACATTTATTTGCTTAGCTATTGAATGCATGTCTATTGTAAAGGCGTTTGTCTTTTTCTAGCAATTTAGATAAAATATCTCTTAGTTTATCTAAATAACACATGCTCCTAAGTGCTAAATGCTAACATGTTTTACATGATGATTGCATTTAAAATTATTACGTTTTGTATGCGTCATTTTACATGACTTACGTGTTAATTGTGCACCTACACTATGTTAGTTTAATGTATGAGAATTTATATTTAAATGTCATATAGTCTTACACATTAATCTTGTTGATATTTATTTAACCATTTTTAAACCACCATTATATATATCCAGTTTATAGTTTATAAATCTCGGTATATTTTATTAGTCAATTTGTATAAACCAAACGAACCCTTGTTGTTTCGCTAAACCAAACGCCTCCTTGGTGTGGTAATGAAAACCAAACGCACCCGCGTGCGTTTACACAGCCAACCCGACGCACCCTTGGGTGGTCGTACGACGGTGATGGCGTGGTAGAGGTGATGGTGACGACGACGTGATGATGATGTTTTGGTGCGTGGTGATGTTTGGATGATGATGACGATGTGGAGATGATGACGATAGTATTGGAGGTGGTGGCGGTGGTGGCAGCGCGTGGAGGCGCGTGGTGGTGGAGATCGGATAGATCGGGTGGCGGCGAACATTTTTGGATCTGGCCGCGAAACTCGGCGGAAAAGTTTTCTGGTGGCGGCGGCGTCGGCTGAGTGGTGGCCGGCGGCGGCCGGTGGCTGCCGGAAACATTGGGAGAGAGAGGGAGTGTATATTTGTGTGTGTGTGTGTTGTTATAATTTTGAAAATGAAATGGGGGTTAACATATATATATGAAAAGTGTTAAAAAGAATTCAACAAGTGTTTAATAGTCCAGGGTAAGTTTTGTAAATATTAGATCAGGGGCCAAAAGTGTAATTTTGAGAAACTTTTATAAAATATTGGTTCGGGACTCTTTTGAGCGACTTAATGGATGATTCATAATACGAAATTTGCGCCATTGATTTCCAAATCATTTTTCCGATAAAAATGAGTATTTACTTGATAGTATTTCATAAATATTTTTATAATATTTATAAAAATATTTGTTATTTATTTGATATCTCGATTGTGCCTTGTCCGAAAGAAATGAATTTTAACT